>JAAOOA010003175.1:0-19034 GCA_012861695.1 Trematomus loennbergii | reverse complement strand
TAGTTTTCATCTTTTATGCACAAAAGAGTATCTTTCAGTATTTTTCAGTAACCTGAGAGAATTAAGCATAAATCTGTAAAATGTTCAAAACGGCCTTGTTTCACTGAAATAGCCTCAAAATCACAAACTGCCTAGAGTCACATTCTTAACAAAATATAATCCAAAGTACTTTATTTTCTAGTTTTCATCTTTTATGGACAAAAGAGTATCTTTCAGTTTTTTCAGTAACCTGAGAGAATTAAGCATAAATCTGTTAAAATGTTCAAAACGGCCTTGTTTCACTGAAATAGCCTCAAAATCACAAACTGCCATTAGAGTCACATTCTTAACGAAATATAATCCAAAGTACTTTATTTTCTAGTTTCATCTTTTATGGACAAAAGAGTATCTTTCAGTATTTTTCAGTAACCTGAGAGAATTAAGCATAAATCTGTAAAATGTTCAAAACGGCCTTGTTTCACTGAAATAGCCTCAAAATCACAAACTGCCACAAAGAGTCACATTCTTAACGAAATCCAATCCAAAGTACTTTATTTTCTAGTTTTCATCTTTTATGCACAAAAGAGTATCTTTCTGTATTTTTCAGTAACCTTTTGAGAGAATTAAGCATAAATCTGTCAAATGTTCAAAACGGCATTGTTTCACTGATATAGCGTTAAAATCACAAACTGCCACAAAGAGTCACATTCTTAACGAAATCCAATCCAAGTACTTTATTTTCTAGTTTTCATCTTTTATGCACAAAAGAGTATCTTTCAGTATTTTCAGTAACCTTCTGAGAGAATTAAGCATAAATCTGTAAAATGTTCAAAACGGCCTTGTTTCACTGAAATAGCCTCAAAATCACAAACTGCCATTAAGAGTCACATTCTTAACGAAATCTACTAAACAAAGTAACTTCCATGGTAGTGGTCAGCTTTTAAACACAAAAATGTATCGTTCAGTAACTTTCTTCGAGAATTAAGCATAAATCTGTCAAATGTTCAAAACGGCCTTGTTTCACTGAAATAGCCTCAAAATCACCAACTGCCACAAAGAGTCACATTCTTAACGAAATCCAATCAAAGTACTTTATTTTCTAGTTTCATCTTTTATGCACAAAAAGGTATCTTTCAGTATTTTTCAGTAACCTTTTGAGAGAATTAAGCATAAATCTGTCAAATGTTCAAAACGGCATTGTTTCACTGAAATAGCGTCAAATCACAAACTGCGACAAAGAGTCACATTCTTAACGAAATCCAATCCAAAGTACTTTATTTTCTAGTTTTCATCTTTTATGCACAAAAGAGTATCTTTCAGTATTTTTCAGTAACCTTCTGAGAGAATAAGCATAAATCTGTAAAATGTTCAAAACGGCATTGTTTCACTGAAATAGCGTCAAAATCACAAACTGCCACAAAGAGTCACATTCTTAACGAAATCCAATCCAAAGTACTTTATTTTCTAGTTTTTCATCTTTTATGCACAAAAGAGTATCTTTCAGTATTTTCAGTAACCTGAGAGAATTTAAGCATAAATCTGTAAAATGTTCAAAACGGCCTTGTTTCACTGAAATAGCCTCAAAATCACAAACTGCCATTAGAGTCACATTCTTAACAAAATATAATCCAAAGTACTTTATTTTCTAGTTTTCATCTTTTATGCACAAAAGAGTATCTTTCAGTATTTTTCAGTAACCTTCTGAGAGAATTAAGCATAAATCTGTAAAATGTTCAAAACGGCCTTGTTTCACTGAAATAGCCTCAAAATCACAAACTGCCATTAGAGTCACATCTTAACGAAATATAATCCAAAGTACTTTATTTTCTAGTTTTCATCTTTTATGGACAAAAGAGTATCTTTCAGTATTTTTCAGTAACCTGAGAGAATTAAGCATAAATCTGTAAAATGTTCAAAACGGCCTTGTTTCACTGAAATAGCCTCAAAATCACAAACTGCCATTAAGAGTCACATTCTTAACGAAATCTACTAAAACAAAGTACTTCATGGTAGTGGTCAGCTTTTAAACACAAAATGTATCGTTCAGTAACTTTCTTCGAGAATTAAGCATAAATCTGTCAAATGTTCAAAACGGCCTTGTTTCACTGAAATAGCGTCAAAATCACCAACTGCCACAAAGAGTCACATTCTTAACGAAATCCAATCCAAAGTACTTTATTTTCTAGTTTTCATCTTTTATGCACAAAAGAGTATCTTTCAGTATTTTTCAGTAACCTTTTGAGAGAATTAAGCATAAATCTGTCAAATGTTCAAAACGGCATTGTTTCACTGATATAGCGTTAAAATCACAAAACTGCCACAAAGAGTCACATTCTTAACGAAATCCAATTCCAAAGTACTTTATTTTCTAGTTTTCATCTTTTATGCACAAAAGAGTATCTTTCAGTATTTTTCAGTAACCTGAGAGAATTAAGCATAAATCGTAAAATGTTCAAAACGGCCTTGTTTCACTGAAATAGCCTCAAAATCACAAACTGCCATTAGAGTCACATTCTTAACAAAATATAATCCAAAGTACTTTATTTCTAGTTTTCATTTTTATGCACAAAAGAGTATCTTTCAGTATTTTTCAGTAACCTTCTGAGAGAATTAAGCATAAATCTGTAAAATGTTCAAAACGGCCTTGTTTCACTGAAATAGCCTCAAAATCACAAACTGCCATTAGAGTCACATTCTTAACGAAATATAATCCAAGTACTTTATTTTCTAGTTTTCATCTTTTATGGACAAAAGAGTATCTTTCAGTATTTTTCAGTAACCTGAGAGAATTAAGCATAAATCTGTAAAATGTTCAAAACGGCCTTGTTTCACTGAATGAAATAGCCTCAAAATCACAAACTGCCATTAGAGTCACATTCTTAACAAAATATAATCCAAAGTACTTTATTTTCTAGTTTTCATCTTTTATGCACAAAAGAGTATCTTTCAGTATTTTTCAGTAACCTTCTGAGAGAATTAAGCATAAATCTGTAAAATGTTCAAAACGGCCTTGTTTCACTGAAATAGCCTCAAAATCACAAACTGCCACAAAGAGTCACATTCTTAACGAAATCCAATCCAAAGTACTTTATTTTCTAGTTTTCATCTTTTTATGCACAAAAGAGTATCTTTCTGTATTTTTCAGTAACCTTTTGAGAGAATTAAGCATAAATCTGTCAAATGTTCAAAACGGCATTGTTTCACTGATATAGCGTTAAAATCACAACTGCCACAAAGAGTCACATTCTTAACGAAATCCAATCCAAAGTACTTTATTTTCTAGTTTCATCTTTTATGCACAAAAGAGTATCTTTCAGTATTTTTCAGTAACCTTCTGAGAGAATTAAGCATAAATCTGTAAAATGTCAAAACGGCCTTGTTTCACTGAAATAGCCTCAAAATCACAAACTGCCATTAAGAGTCACATTCTTAACGAAATCTACTAAAACCAAAGTACTTCATGGTAGTGGTCAGCTTTTAAACACAAAAATGTATCGTTCAGTAACTTTCTTCGAGAATTAAGCATAAATCTGTCAAATGTTCAAAACGGCCTTGTTTCACTGAAATAGCCTCAAAATCACCAACTGCCACAAAGAGTCACATTCTTAACGAAATCCAATCCAAAGTACTTTATTTTCTAGTTTTCATCTTTTATGCACAAAAGAGTATCTTTCAGTATTTTTCAGTAACCTTTTGAGAGAATTAAGCATAAATCTGTCAAATGTTCAAAACGGCATTGTTTCACTGAATAGCGTCAAAATCACAAACTGCGACAAAGAGTCACATTCTTAACGAAATCCAATCCAAAGTACTTTATTTTCTAGTTTTCATCTTTTATGCACAAAGAGTATCTTTCAGTATTTTTCAGTAACCTTCTGAGAGAATTAAGCATAAATCTGTAAAATGTTCAAAACGGCATTGTTTCACTGAAATAGCGTCAAAATCACAAAC
The DNA here is from genome assembly GCA_012861695.1 of Trematomus loennbergii. Taxonomy (NCBI): domain Eukaryota; kingdom Metazoa; phylum Chordata; class Actinopteri; order Perciformes; family Nototheniidae; genus Trematomus; species Trematomus loennbergii. The sequence continues at coordinate 15,104 of JAAOOA010003175.1, read as the reverse complement.
TGCCACAAGAGTCACATTCTTAACGAAATCCAATCCAAAGTACTTTATTTTCTAGTTTTTCATCTTTTATGCACAAAAGAGTATCTTTCAGTATTTTTCAGTAACCTGAGAGAATTAAGCATAAATCTGTAAAATGTTCAAAACGGCCTTGTTTCACTGAAATAGCCTCAAATCACAAACTGCCATTAGAGTCACATTCTTAACAAAATATAATCCAAAGTACTTTATTTTCTAGTTTCATCTTTTATGCACAAAAGAGTATCTTTCAGTATTTTTCAGTAACCTTCTGAGAGAATTAAGCATAAATCTGTAAAATGTTCAAAACGGCCTTGTTTCACTGAAATAGCCTCAAAATCACAAACTGCCATTAGAGTCACATTCTTAACGAATATAATCCAAAGTACTTTATTTTCTAGTTTTCATCTTTTATGGACAAAAGAGTATCTTTCAGTATTTTTCAGTAACCTGAGAGAATTAAGCATAATCTGTAAAATGTTCAAAACGGCCTTGTTTCACTGAAATAGCCTCAAAATCACAAACTGCCATTAAGAGTCACATTCTTAACGAAATCTACTAAACAAAGTACTTCATGGTAGTGGTCAGCTTTTAAACACAAAAATGTATCGTTCAGTAACTTTCTTCGAGAATTAAGCATAAATCTGTCAAATGTTCAAACGGCCTTGTTTCACTGAAATAGCGTCAAAATCACCAACTGCCACAAAGAGTCACATTCTTAACGAAATCCAATCCAAAGTACTTTATTTTCTAGTTTTCATCTTTTATGCACAAAAGAGTATCTTTCAGTATTTTCAGTAACCTTTTGAGAGAATTAAGCATAAATCTGTCAAATGTTCAAAACGGCATTGTTTCACTGATATAGCGTTAAAATCACAAACTGCCACAAAGAGTCACATTCTTAACGAAATCCAATCCAAAGTACTTTATTTTCTAGTTTTCATCTTTTATGCACAAAAGAGTATCTTTCAGTATTTTTCAGTAACCTGAGAGAATTAAGCATAAATCTGTAAAATGTTCAAAACGGCCTTGTTTCACTGAAATAGCCTCAAATCACAAACTGCCATTAGAGTCACATTCTTAACAAAATATAATCCAAAGTACTTTATTTTCTAGTTTTCATCTTTTATGCACAAAAGAGTATCTTTCAGTATTTTTCAGTAACCTTCTGAGAGAATTAAGCATAAATCTGTAAAATGTTCAAAACGGCCTTGTTTCACTGAAATAGCCTCAAAATCACAAACTGCCATTAGAGTCACATTCTTAACGAAATATAATCCAAAGTACTTTATTTTCTAGTTTTCATCTTTTATGGACAAAAGAGTATCTTTCAGTATTTTTCAGTAACCTGAGAGAATTAAGCATAAATCTGTAAAATGTTCAAAACGGCCTTGTTTCACTGAAATAGCCTCAAAATCACAAACTGCCATTAGAGTCACATTCTTAACAAAAATAATCCAAAGTACTTTATTTTCTAGTTTTCATCTTTTATGCACAAAAGAGTATCTTTCAGTATTTTTCAGTAACCTTCTGAGAGAATTAAGCATAAATCTGTAAAATGTTCAAAACGGCCTTGTTTCACTGAAATAGCCTCAAAATCACAAACTGCCATTAGAGTCACATTCTTAACGAAATATAATCCAAAGTACTTTATTTTCTAGTTTTCATCTTTTATGGACAAAAGAGTATCTTTCAGTATTTTTCAGTAACCTGAGAGAATTAAGCATAAATCTGTAAAATGTTCAAAACGGCCTTGTTTCACTGAAATAGCCTCAAAATCACAAAACTGCCACAAAGAGTCACATTCTTAACGAAATATAATCCAAAGTACTTTATTTTCTAGTTTTCATCTTTTATGGACAAAAGAGTATCTTTCAGTTTTTCAGTAACCTGAGAGAATTAAGCATAAATCTGTAAAATGTTCAAAACGGCCTTGTTTCACTGAAATAGCCTCAAAATCAAACTGCCATTAGAGTCACATTCTTAACGAAATCCAATCCAAAGTACTTCATTTTCTAGTTTTCATCTTTTATGCACAAAAGAGTATCTTTCAGTATTTTTCAGTAACCTTCTGAGAGAATTAAGCATAAATCTGTAAAATGTTCAAAACGGCCTGTTTCACTGAAATAGCCTCAAAATCACAAACTGCCATTAAGAGTCACATTCTTAACGAAATCTACTAAAACAAAGTACTTCATGGTAGTGGTCAGCTTTTAAACACAAAAATGTATCGTTCAGTACTTTCTTCGAGAATTAAGCATAAATCTGTCAAATGTTCAAAACGGCCTTGTTTCACTGAAATAGCGTCAAAATCACAAACTGCCACAAGAGTCACATTCTTAACGAAATCCAATCCAAAGTACTTTATTTTCTAGTTTTCATCTTTATGCACAAAAGAGTATCTTTCAGTATTTTTCAGTAACCTGAGAGAATTAAGCATAAATCTGTAAAATGTTCAAAACGGCCTTGTTTCACTGAAATAGCCTCAAAATCACAAACTGCCATTAGAGTCACATTCTTAACAAAATATAATCCAAAGTACTTTATTTTCTAGTTTTCATCTTTTATGCACAAAAGAGTATCTTTCAGTATTTTTCAGTAACCTTCTGAGAGAATTAAGCATAAATCTGTAAAATGTTCAAAACGGCCTTGTTTCACTGAAATAGCCTCAAAATCACAAACTGCCATTAGAGTCACATTCTTAACGAAATATAATCCAAAGTACTTTATTTTCTAGTTTTCATCTTTTATGGACAAAAGAGTATCTTTCAGTATTTTTCAGTAACCTGAGAGAATTAAGCATAAATCTGTAAATGTTCAAAACGGCCTTGTTTCACTGAAATAGCCTCAAAATCACAAACTGCCACAAAGAGTCACATTCTTAACGAAATCCAATCCAAAGTACTTTATTTTCTAGTTTTCATCTTTTATGCACAAAAGAGTATCTTTCAGTATTTTTCAGTAACCTTTTGAGAGAATTAAGCATAAATCTGTCAAATGTTCAAAACGGCATTGTTTCACTGATATAGCGTTAAAATCACAAACTGCCACAAAGAGTCACATTCTTAACGAAATCCAATCCAAAGTACTTTATTTCTAGTTTTCATCTTTTATGCACAAAAGAGTATCTTTCAGTATTTTTCAGTAACCTTCTGAGAGAATTAAGCATAAATCTGTAAAATGTTCAAAACGGCCTTGTTTCACTGAAATAGCCTCAAAATCACAAACTGCCATTAAGAGTCACATTCTTAACGAAATCTACTAAACAAAGTACTTCATGGTAGTGGTCAGCTTTTAAACACAAAAATGTATCGTTCAGTAACTTTCTTCGAGAATTAAGCATAAATCTGTCAAATGTTCAAAACGGCCTTGTTTCACTGAAATAGCCTCAAAATCACCAACTGCACAAAGAGTCACATTCTTAACGAAATCCAATCCAAAGTACTTTATTTTCTAGTTTTCATCTTTTATGCACAAAAGAGTATCTTTCAGTATTTTTCAGTAACCTTTTGAGAGAATTAAGCATAAATCTGTCAAATGTTCAAAACGGCATTGTTTCACTGAAATAGCGTCAAAATCACAAACTGCGACAAAGAGTCACATTCTTAACGAAATCCAATCCAAAGTACTTTATTTTCTAGTTTTCATCTTTTATGCACAAAAGAGTATCTTTCAGTATTTTTCAGTAACCTTCTGAGAGAATTAAGCATAAATCTGTAAAATGTTCAAAACGGCATTGTTTCACTGAATAGCGTCAAAATCACAAACTGCCACAAAGAGTCACATTCTTAACGAAATCCAATCCAAAGTACTTTATTTTCTAGTTTTCATCTTTTATGCACAAAAGAGTATCTTTCAGTATTTTTCAGTAACCTGAGAGAATTAAGCATAAATCTGTAAAATGTTCAAAACGGCCTTGTTTCACTGAAATAGCCTCAAATCACAAACTGCCATTAGAGTCACATTCTTAACAAAATATAATCCAAAGTACTTTATTTTCTAGTTTTCATCTTTTATGGACAAAAGAGTATCTTTCAGTATTTTTCAGTAACCTGAGAGAATTAAGCATAAATCTGTAAAATGTTCAAAACGGCCTTGTTTCACTGAAATAGCCTCAAAATCACAAACTGCCATTAAGAGTCACATTCTTAACGAAATCTACTAAAACAAAGTACTTCATGGTAGTGGTCAGCTTTTAAAACAAAAATGTATCGTTCAGTAACTTTCTTCGAGAATTAAGCATAAATCTGTCAAATGTTCAAAACGGCCTTGTTTCACTGAAATAGCGTCAAAATCACCAACTGCCACAAAGAGTCACATTCTTAACGAAATCCAATCCAAAGTACTTTATTTTCTAGTTTTCATCTTTTATGCACAAAAGAGTATCTTTCAGTATTTTTCAGTAACCTTTTGAGAGAATTAAGCATAAATCTGTCAATGTTCAAAACGGCATTGTTTCACTGATATAGCGTTAAAATCACAAACTGCCACAAAGAGTCACATTCTTAACGAAATCCAATCCAAAGTACTTATGTGGAGGAAACTTCTGTGTAGTAATGCATGGAGTCACCGACTCAGGAAGGAGACACGGTGAGAGTTGGAGCTTTGATGTCAAACACTGATGGGTTTATTCAGAGTATTCGGCCGGAGGATTCACATCACAAGTCAAAGAGTCAGAGGTTCTGACTACACGGTAGAGTTGCCACATCAATTCTGAAGAACCTCTCTCTATGCTAGACCTTTTAACAGGTTCACAGAGAGAAATCAACATCTCTGAAGGAGTAGACTAAACACTGAATCATCTGCGTCCAACGCTCATGGCCTCAAGGATTTCACATCCTAGAGCCCACAAACACCGATAAAGAAGTGCTTCAGTGTTCTCACAACAATTACCCTTCGTGCCAGACAAGTTGACCGGTCTCACACTGGGGACAACAACACATATGGCACCAAGGCCTTTCCTTAAAGGAAATAACACATGTCAGAGTAAAAGGTTAGATATCTAGAAGAATTATTCCTTAACAGTTCCTCTCTTTTTATCATTTTTGATAACCTTAAAACATTAGTCTAATAATTCTGGTCAATACTTAAATCAATAGGCGTCTTCAGATTCGAGTGTGGTCTCACCTTACATTCAATTACATCACAAAGTAGAGTAAGATTGAAACATTCAATCACAATGATTGATACAGGCAATCATAATAGGAAAAATTATCTCTCATCAGTGTTTGGAGCATCTTTTGTCAAAAGCCTAATAATGAACACACATAAAACACAGATACATAATAGCAAAATATTTGTTTTAAACTAATATCTTTTATCATTTAAACCATTAGTTAATGTCATTTATCAAACTATAAAATCAAAACCAGAAACAGCCTAAAGATTTGCTTTAAGGCAATCACTAGTCAAAAGCATTTCAAACTTAGGATCATAAGAGATCCAGCTAAGGCATAACATTCACAGTGGTGATTTGATCAATCTGTAATCTGCAAAGTTGCAGTGTCCTCAATTTTAGGATTACTTTACGTTTACTTCATTACGCTTTAGCCAAGAGTAAGGCACTTAGTCTTAGAAAAATCAATACATTCATTTTAATCAAATACATTGTTCAAAATCTGAAAAGGAAAAATCAGATATTTGTCGTGTAGTGTAACAACCTGAAAGGGAAAAGTCAAAATATCTTTTCTTTAATCTAAGCATCAATTTTAATTCATTGGTCATTGTAAGGGGGAACCCATGGTTCGGAAACCACGGCAGCGACCCACGGGTCTGGAAGCTCGGCGTCGTACATCATCACGGTGTCATCAACGGTGGTGTACCCCACTAGTCTCTGTGGGGCCTGGAGGGCGACTTTGGTAATCTTTCGCAGGACTAGTTTAACTACAGTGACTAGGCACATTATCAGGATTAGCACACCTAGGATAAACACTGAAATGGTAACAATGAATTTTACAATCCCCCCTCCCCATGACCAAATGTTCCAGTTAAATCCCCAAATGCAAACCCATGAGTTTCGTGCAATTCTTTTATTCCCCTAGCAGTATCATGAGCCATATCCATGACCTCAGGTGTGGCATCAGAGATGAAAGAACAACACTCAGATCCAATCACCTTGCATGTACCCCCCTGTGCTGCTAGTAGAAGATCCAGTGCCATGCGATTCTGTAATGCCACTGTTCTAACTTCCTGCAGTTCTTTGTGTTCAGCTAACATGGCTGTGTTGGACACATTAAGGTGCTCTCCACAACCTTGGAGAGAGCTATAATTTCCTGCTGGGAAACATAAATACCGTACCAGGGCAGAAATGCGCTAGCCAGCTGCTGACCTGTTGTGATGGTTCTACGAGTTCTGTGTAGGGCAGGGAATATTGCTGCAATCTCCTCAGTCTCTACTTTACGGATCAAAGGGATTAGATAGGCTAGATAACAGGTGCCATCAAAAGTATCATAAGGCATGCAACCGTAGGCTCTGTTCCCACAAACCAAGTAAACCCTCTCTGGAAGGGGAGTTCTGGTTAACTTGATCTTTACTACGGTGTTACAGTCGCTGTGGCCCACATCGTTAGAGGGTGAAAACCCTCCTCCGCTCTGGAAGCAGATGGACACATTCTTCCACTCATGCACCACAACTGGGGGAACATAAACGGAACAGTCACGTGTAGGGGATTTACCTAAGGGTAATGGCAGTGAACAGTCATGTATTTTAACTTTCACTGAGTCCACTGTTCGGACGCCAAACCAGGGTACAACTGCTACCAAGGCTTCAACCAACAAAGATGGTGTGTGCGGTTGAGGTGAACATGTTGGACTTGTGGAAGTGGCTGAGCAATTAGTCTGGACTAGAGCTAATTGGAATCTGTATTCAAAAGCTAGTTCAACGTATTTCTTCACATATATAAGTTTTAGAACCCTCAATCGTTTGAAACCGTCTGGCAGGTAGTCTTTATTTACTGTGTCAACAATGAGCGAGATTAAGCCATTGTACTTTAAAGGTTGCTCAAAGTCTATGGGGTAGGAAGGGGTGTAACAATCATCTGCATCCTTGCTAATTCGGGATGCTATATCACTCCAGGTGACTAAACTGTAGTCAGCTTTTGTGAAAGGAATTGGGCTGAACATGGGAGAGTACATGGATTCTGGCATGTTCTGGCACAGCCAACAGTTGCTAACATTGCGTTCATGTGCATAGTCTAACATTAAACTCATTGCGGAATTGGTTTGAGTTTGTTTAGGTGGAGTAATTAAGGCATTTTTTGAAGAGTCTACATCACTCTCTGGTGACTTAATTACATCTGAACCTGGTTCACTAAATGAACATCTAGTGACCCTGAACTGGGATCTTTGTAATTTGGTGTCCATGTGGTACACATGGGATCATCCTTTAATTGTTCCTTAGTGAAACACCACATTTCTGGGGGCACATTTGCAACAGTGTTGAGTGTTATTCTTACCATCCGCTGTGAGACCTGGAACCGCTGGTACCCCGTCTCTGGATAGACGTTCCACGCCCACAAGCCTTTGCTTAAAAACACAGGAAACACAACAACACAGTCATTTGAGTTACATTTTGTAGTCGGACATTCAAAGGAAATATTCTGTGACCCTCTCTTGGGTGTGATGTGAGCAGGAAAAGGGAGAAGCCTTATCTCGGGGCCCACTTTCCTCCTTCTTCTCTCTCTTTTTCTCTCTCTTTTTCTCTCTCGCACCATACTGAATGTTTGTGTGGTGCTCGAAAACAACCTGTCTGTGCCCTTAGATAAGAGCACCTTATACTCTCCCTCTGAGTGGCGAGAGCCCTCGCCACCTGTCGTTGGGATTGCCTCAGCGTCGTCCAGTAGGGCTTCCTTGGCCAGGTATAGCAGTACAAGGAGTATGAGGACCGCCTTCACACGCCTACACCCTGACCCTCCCCACTGACCGGTGGAGGAGACAGACGGCATCGTGAAGCGTGGATCCACTCTGTCCTACCTTGGACTTTTAAGGCTGTTCTGGTCACTATTAACACCTGGAAAGGACCTTTCCACCTGGGAGACAAAACATCTTTTTCAAGAGACTTGATTAGCACATTATCTCCGATCTGAAAAGGGTGTGTGGGCTCCTCTCCAGGCTGAGGGAGCCTGTCAGCCACCTGCCTGTGAAACCTTCTCAACATATTGGTTAGATATTTCACATAGTTAGTCATGTAATCATCTGTCCACAAAAGAGTAAGTTTATGGGGTGTTACTGGGGGACTGGACCCTGTGTGCATTGGCCTCCCCATTAATACTTCGTGGGGGCTAAGCCCTGTCGTAGCATTTGGTGTGCTTCTGATGGAGCACAGGACTAGTGGTAGTGCATCTACCCATTTCAATCCTGTGGTCAACATTGTCTTGGTGAGTTTCTCCTTTATGGTCAAGTTCATTCTCTCAACCTGTCCTGAGCTTTGTGGGTGATAGGGAACGTGCAACTGCCATCTGAACCCTAACACTGTAGCTAGACTCTGGGTTATCTTAGAAATGAATGCTGGACCTCTGTCACTGTTAATTCCTGTGGGCACACCAAATCTAGGAATAACATCTTTGAGAAGACACTTTACAACTGTTCTAGCGTCTTCTTTTCTGGTTGGGTAGGCCTCTACCCATTTAGAGAACTGGCACACTATTACCAAGAGATACTTGCAACCTTGGCATGGTGGCATGTGTGAGAAGTCGATTTGCATATTTACAAAGGGCCCCGACGGGGGTACCAAGTGTTCGTGTTGGACTGGGCCACTTTTCTTTCTGGTCTGCTGGCATATCATGCATCTATCTACTAGGCCTGTGTAGCTAGTGTGATGCCTGGGGCAAACCATTGTGATCTTATAATCCCATTCATCCCTCCTTTTCCTACATGTGTTGAGCCATGTGCAACATGCGCCAAAACATGTAGGAACGAACGGGGGCAGACCATTCGGCCATCTGGGTGGAGCCACAAGCGGGACTCAGCGTCAAGTGTACAACTTCTGCGCAGCCATAAGTCTTTCTCCCTATCATCAGCGCGGGCTTGCATGTCCGCGACATCATTAAAGGAAGGTAAAGAAATGGGTTCAGCGGGTTGTGTGGAGGAACATTGGAGCACCATGGAGGAGGAGGAAATGGCCGCTTGTTTAGCCGCTGTGTCGGCTAATGCATTTCCGCGTGAAATAGGATCATCAGAATTTTTGTGAGCAGCACATTTAACTACTGCTAGCTGTGCAGGGAGCAGGATAGCTTCTAACAGTTGAGCCACTAACGCATGATGTTGAATCGGCTTACCAGTTGATGTTAAGAAACCGCGCATTTTCCACAAGACTCCAAAATCGTGGCATACACCGAAAGCATACCTGGAGTCTGTGAAAATGGTCGCAACTTTATCTTTAGCCAGAATGCATGCTCTGAGTAGAGCATATAACTCTGCCGCCTGAGCCGACAACGCCAATTTGTGGAGGAAACTTCTGTGTAGTAATGCATGGAGTCACCGACTCAGGAAGGAGACACGGTGAGAGTTGGAGCTTTGATGTCAAACACTGATGGGTTTATTCAGAGTATTCGGCCGGAGGATTCACATCACAAATCAAAGAGTCAGAGGTTCTGACTACACGGTAGAGTTGCCACATCAATTCTGAAGAACCTCTCTCTATGCTAGACCTTTTAACAGGTTCACAGAGAGAAATCAACATCTCTGAAGGAGTAGACTAAACACTGAATCATCTGTGTCCAACGCTCATGGCCTCAAGGATTTCACATCCTAGAGCCCACAAACACCGATAAAGAAATGCTTCAGTGTTCTCACAACAATTACCCTTCGTGCCAGACAAGTTGACCGGTCTCACACTGGGGACAACACATATGGCACCAAGGCCTTTCCTTAAAGGAAATAACACATATCAGAGTAAAGGTTAGATATCTAGAAGAATTATTCCTTAACACTTTATTTTCTAGTTTTCATCTTTTATGCACAAAGAGTATCTTTCAGTATTTTTCAGTAACCTGAGAGAATTAAGCATAAATCTGTAAAATGTTCAAAACGGCCTTGTTTCACTGAAATAGCCTCAAAATCACAAACTGCCATTAGAGTCACATTCTTAACGAAATCCAATCCAAAGTACTTCATTTTCTAGTTTTCATCTTTTATGCACAAAAGAGTATCTTTCAGTATTTTTCAGTAACCTGAGAGAATTAAGCATAAATCTGTAAAATGTTCAAAACGGCCTTGTTTCACTGAAATAGCCTCAAAATCACAAACTGCCATTAGAGTCACATTCTTAACGAAATCCAATCAAAGTACTTCATTTTCTAGTTTTCATCTTTTATGCACAAAAGAGTATCTTTCAGTATTTTTCAGTAACCTTCTGAGAGAATTAAGCATAAATCTGTAAAATGTTCAAAACGGCCTTGTTTCACTGAAATAGCCTCAAAATCACAAACTGCCATTAAGAGTCACATTCTTAACGAAATCTACTAAAACAAAGTACTTCATGGTAGTGGTCAGCTTTTAAACACAAAAATGTATCGTTCAGTAACTTTCTTCGAGAATTAAGCATAAATCTGTCAAATGTTCAAAACGGCCTTGTTTCACTGAAATAGCGTCAAAATCACCAACTGCCACAAAGAGTCACATTCTTAACGAAATCCAATCCAAAGTACTTTATTTTCTAGTTTTCATCTTTTATGGACAAAAGAGTATCTTTCAGTATTTTTCAGTAACCTGAGAGAATTAAGCATAAATCTGTAAAATGTTCAAAACGGCCTTGTTTCACTGAAATAGCCTCAAAATCACAAACTGCCATTAGAGTCACATTCTTAACGAAATCCAATCCAAAGCACTTCATTTTCTAGTTTTCACTTTTATGCACAAAAGAGTATCTTTCAGTATTTTTCAGTAACCTTCTGAGAGAATTAAGCATAAATCTGTAAAATGTTCAAAACGGCCTTGTTCACTGAAATAGCCTCAAAATCACAAACTGCCATTAAGAGTCACATTCTTAACGAAATCTACTAAAACAAAGTACTTCATGGTAGTGGTCAGCTTTTAAACACAAAAATGTATCGTTCAGTAACTTTCTTCGAGAATTAAGCATAAATCTGTCAAATGTTCAAAACGGCCTTGTTTCACTGAAATAGCGTCAAAATCACCAACTGCCACAAAGAGTCACATTCTTAACGAAATCCAATCCAAAGTACTTTATTTTCTAGTTTTCATCTTTTATGCACAAAGAGTATCTTTCAGTATTTTTCAGTAACCTTTTGAGAGAATTAAGCATAAATCTGTAAAATGTTCAAAACGGCCTTGTTTCACTGAAATAGCCTCAAAATCACAAACTGCCATTAGAGTCACATTCTTAACAAAATATAATCCAAAGTACTTTATTTTCTAGTTTTCATCTTTTATGGACAAAAGAGTATCTTTCAGTATTTTCAGTAACCTGAGAGAATTAAGCATAAATCTGTAAAATGTTCAAAACGGCCTTGTTTCACTGAAATAGCCTCAAAATCACAAACTGCCATTAGAGTCACATTCTTAACGAAATATAATCCAAAGTACTTTATTTTCTAGTTTTCATCTTTTATGGACAAAAGAGTATCTTTCAGTATTTTTCAGTAACCTGAGAGAATTAAGCATAAATCTGTAAAATGTTCAAAACGGCCTTGTTTCACTGAAATAGCCTCAAAATCACAAACTGCCACAAAGAGTCACATTCTTAACGAAATATAATCCAAAGTACTTTATTTTCTAGTTTTCATCTTTTATGGACAAAAGAGTATCTTTCAGTATTTTCAGTAACCTGAGAGAATTAAGAATAAATCTGTAAAATGTTCAAAACGGCCTTGTTTCACTGAAATAGCCTCAAAATCACAAACTGCCATTAGAGTCACATTCTTAACGAAATCCAATCCAAAGTACTTTATTTTCTAGTTTTCATCTTTATGCACAAAAGAGTATCTTTCAGTATTTTTCAGTAACCTTCTGAGAGAATTAAGCATAAATCTGTAAAATGTTCAAAACGGCCTTGTTTCACTGAAATAGCCTCAAAATCACAAACTGCCATTAAGAGTCACATTCTTAACGAAATCTACTAAAACAAAGTACTTCATGGTAGTGGTCAGCTTTTAAACACAAAATGTATCGTTCAGTAACTTTCTTCGAGAATTAAGCATAAATCTGTCAAATGTTCAAACGGCCTTGTTTCACTGAAATAGCGTCAAAATCACCAACTGCCACAAAGAGTCACATTCTTAACGAAATCCAATCCAAAGTACTTTATTTTCTAGTTTTCATCTTTTATGCACAAAAGAGTATCTTTCAGTATTTTTCAGTAACCTTTTGAGAGAATTAAGCATAAATCTGTAAAATGTTCAAAACGGCCGTGTTTCACTGAAATAGCCTCAAAATCACAAACTGCCATTAGAGTCACATTCTTAACAAATATAATCCAAAGTACTTTATTTTCTAGTTTTCATCTTTTATGGACAAAAGAGTATCTTTCAGTATTTTTCAGTAACCTGAGAGAATTAAGCATAAATCTGTAAAATGTTCAAAACGGCCTTGTTTTCACTGAAATAGCCTCAAATCACAAACTGCCATTAGAGTCACATTCTTAACGAAATATAATCCAAAGTACTTTATTTTCTAGTTTTCATCTTTTATGGACAAAAGAGTATCTTTCAGTATTTTCAGTAACCTGAGAGAATTAAGCATAAATCTGTAAAATGTTCAAAACGGCCTGTTTCACTGAAATAGCCTCAAAATCACAACTGCCACAAGAGTCACATTCTTAACGAAATATAATCCAAAGTACTTTATTTTCTAGTTTTCATCTTTTATGGACAAAAGAGTATCTTTCAGTATTTTTCAGTAACCTGAGAGAATTAAGAATAAATCTGTAAAATGTTCAAAACGGCCTTGTTTCACTGAAATAGCCTCAAAATCACAAACTGCCATTAGAGTCACATTCTTAACGAATCCAATCCAAAGTACTTTATTTTCTAGTTTTCATCTTTTATGCACAAAAGAGTATCTTTCAGTATTTTTCAGTAACCTTCTGAGAGAATTAAGCATAAATCTGTAAATGTTCAAAACGGCCTTGTTTCACTGAAATAGCCTCAAAATCACAAACTGCCATTAAGAGTCACATTCTTAACGAAATCTACTAAAACAAAGTACTTCATGGTAGTGGTCAGCTTTTAAACACAAAAATGTATCGTTCAGTAACTTTCTTCGAGAATTAAGCATAAATCTGTCAAATGTTCAAAACGGCCTTGTTTCACTGAAATAGCGTCAAAATCACCAACTGCCACAAAGTCACATTCTTAACAAAATCCATCCAAAGTACTTTTTTTTTAGTTTTCATCTTTTATGCACAAAAGAGTATCTTTCAGTATTTTTCAGTAACCTTCTGAGAGAATTAAGCATAAATCTGTTAAAATGTTCAAAACGGCCTTGTTTCACTGAAATAGCCTCAAAATCACAAACTGCCATAGAGTCACATTCTTAACGAAATATAATCCAAAGTACTTTATTTTCTAGTTTTCATCTTTTAGGACAAAAGAGTATCTTTCAGTATTTTTCAGTAACCTGAGAGAATTAAGCATAAATCTGTAAAATGTTCAAAACGGCCTTGTTTCACTGAAATAGCCTCAAAATCACAAACTGCCACAAAGAGTCACATTCTTAACGAAATATAATCCAAAGTACTTTATTTTCTAGTTTTCATCTTTATGGACAAAGAGTATCTTTCAGTATTTTTCAGTAACCTGAGAGAATTAAGCATAAATCTGTAAAATGTTCAAAACGGCCTTGTTTCACTGAAATAGCCTCAAAATCACAAACTGCCATTAGAGTCACATTCTTAACGAAATCCAATCAAAGTACTTCATTTTCTAGTTTTCTATCTTTTATGCACAAAAGAGTATCTTTCAGTATTTTTCAGTAACCTTCTGAGAGAATTAAAGCATAAATCTGTAAATTATTCAAAACGGCCTTGTTTCACTGAAATAGCCTCAAAATCACAAACTGCCATTAAGAGTCACATTCTTAACGAAATCTACTAAAACAAAGTACTTCATGGTAGTGGTCAGCTTTAAACACAAAAATGTATCGTTCAGTAACTTTCTCGAGAATTAAGCATAAATCTGTCAAATGTTCAAAACGGCCTTGTTTCACTGAAATAGCGTCAAAATCACCAACTGCCACAAAGAGTCACATTCTTAACGAAATCCAATCCAAAGTACTTTATTTCTAGTTTTCATCTTTTATGCACAAAGAGAGTATCTTTCAGTATTTTTCAGTAACCTTTTGAGAGAATTAAGCATAAATCTGTAAAATGTTCAAAACGGCCTTGTTTCACTGAAATAGCCTCAAAATCACAACTGCCATTAGAGTCACATTCTTAACAAAATATAATCCAAAGTACTTTATTTTCTAGTTTTCATCTTTTATGGACAAAAGAGTATCTTTCAGTATTTTTTCAGTAACCTGAGAGAATTAAGCATAAATCTGTAAAATGTTCAAAACGGCCTTGTTTCACTGAAATAGCCTCAAAATCACAAACTGCCATTAGAGTCACATTCTTAACGAATATATAATCCAAAGTACTTTATTTTCTAGTTTTCATCTTTTATGGACAAAAGAGTATCTTTCAGTATTTTTCAGTAACCTGAGAGAATTAAGCATATCTGTAAAATGTTCAAAACGGCCTTGTTTCACTGAAATAGCCTCAAAATCACAAACTGCCACAAAGAGTCACATTCTTAACGAAATATAATCCAAAGTACTTTATTTTCTAGTTTCATCTTTTATGGACAAAAGAGTATCTTTCAGTATTTTTCAGTAACCTGAGAGAATTAAGAATAAATCTGTAAAATGTTCAAAACGGCCTTGTTTCACTGAAATAGCCTCAAAATCACAAACTGCCATTAGAGTCACATTCTTAACGAAATCCAATCCAAAGTACTTTATTTTCTAGTTTTCATCTTTTATGCACAAAAGAGTATCTTTCAGTATTTTCAGTAACTTCTGAGAGAATTAAGCATAAATCTGTAAAATGTTCAAAACGGCCTTGTTTCACTGAAATAGCCTCAAAATCACAAA
>JAAOOA010003174.1:0-28114 GCA_012861695.1 Trematomus loennbergii | reverse complement strand
GATGTATTTTTTACATTTTCCCGGTTCCTCCAAATAGTTTAAGTGCGACATTTTGAGCCCTGGAGGAATGCGAGGGCACTTTCCCGGTGACTCTACCCGATTTTGAGGCACTATTTTGGGGTATAATTTTTACATTTTGACCCCTTTCCCGGTTTCCACCAAAGTTGAGTTGGATGATTTCCACCATGGAGGAATGTCAGGGGAGTCCGCGGGGACTCTTGCGGGGTCATGAGGCACTATTTTGGGGTACAATTTTTCATTTTGACCCCTTTCCCCGGTTTTCACCAAAGTTGAGTTGGATGATTTCCACCATGGAGGAATGTCAGGGGAGTCCGCGGGGGACTCTTGCGGGGTCATGAGGCACTATTTTGGGGTACAATTTTTCCATTTTGACCCCTTTCCCCGGTTTCTCACCAAAGTTGAGTTGGATGATTTCCACCATGGAGGAATGTCAGGGGAGTCCGCGGGGGACTCTTGCGGGGTCATGAGGCACTATTTTGGGGTACAATTTTTCCATTTTGACCCCTTTCCCCGGTTCTCACCAAAGTTGAGTTGGATGATTTCCACCATGGAGGAATGTCAGGGGAGTCCGCGGGGGACTCCTGCGGGGTCATGAGACACTGTTTTGGGGTATATTTTTACATTTTGACCCCTTTCCCCGGTTCTCACCAAAGTTGAGTGTGATGATTGCTGAGTCATGATGCACTTTTTTGGGGGTACCTCATTATCAACACGGACTAGAGATGTCTCGGAGATGGCTCGGACCCCACACCCTGGTTCTATGTAACCCTGGAGGAATGTCACATGAGTCGACAGGGGACTGCTGCTGGCTAATGAAGGACTATTTTGGGGTACATTTCCCCCATTATCAACACGGACTAGAGATGTCTCGGAGATGGCTCGGACCCCACACCCTGGTTCTATGTAACCCTGGAGGAATGTCACATGAGTCGACAGGGGACTGCTGCTGGCTAATGAAGGACTATTTTGGGGTACATTTCCCCCATTATCAACACGGACTAGAGATGTCTCGGAGATGGCTCGGACCCCACACCCTGGTTCTATGTAACCCTGGAGGAATGTCACATGAGTCGACAGGGGACTGCTGCTGGCTAATGAAGGACTATTTTGGGGTACATTTCCCCCATTATCAACATGGACTAGAGATGTCTCGGAGATGGCTCGGACCCCACACCCTGGTTCTATGTAACCCTGGAGGAATGTCACATGAGTCGACAGGGGACTGCTGCTGGCTAATGAAGCACTATTTCCGGGTACTTTTTTTTCATTTTCACCCAAATTTCCCTGGATGAAATATTTTTTAGTTTTTTTTTGTTTTTAGCCCAGTTTTGGCCACAGCGTTGCCTGGAGGATAGGACCGAGATATGACAGACTCTCTGGCCGCCTCACAAGTCACTATTGTCGGACACTTTCTTTGCTTTACCCCGGTTCTATCACTCTTTCCTCCTTTGACCATACAACCCGTTTCCTGCTGGGGTGGTGCCTGGTTCCGGGGTACCCCAAACCCTCTCATGGTCGGGGCACCATGTATGGATGCATCGGACCCAATGTTGCCATCACCAGCCCCGCGTTGGTGCGGAAGTGGGACCATCTGACCCGGTGGTAACCCAATACTTCCCTTCGTCCATGCACCATGAATTGATGCATCGGACCCAGTGTCGCAACCACCGCTCACGCTAACGCATATAAACGGAGAACTATAACATCATTTTGATCAAATTCATTATGTGTGTTTCAGTAAGGATGTCATCTGAATGCCCGGTGTGCAGACTCTTCTATCTGGCATTGAACAAACACCTTAAGCACAAGCATGCAGTGCGGAACTTGGAGGAGAGGGGAATCCTCCTGAAAATAGCCAGTGGAAGGATAAATGTTCGGACCAAACCCTGTCCCATCGCTGGGTGTTCGTACGCTGGGAAGAGACTGGACCGTCATGTAAAACATGACCACCCTGAGTTGTCCCGACATGAGGCACAGCAGGTCATGGCAAGGCTGAAGCATAGTGTGGCACTGCAGTTGCTCCATGACCTCCGTGAGACTAACCCCATCATTGGAATGGCTACATCATTGGATATAGACAATGAGGGGGAATACCCCGGGCACCCTCCACCCTTCTCCCCACATACCGAGTGTGACAACGAGGACTGCAGGCAGGTGATGCTGGAAAATGTGGCATTGAGGGCTCAGAAGGATGCCCTCAATGATGAGGTGAAGACCCTGCGCTCCAGGCTGAAAAAGGAGCTAAAACCCAGGAAGCAGAGTGCTGCTGTTCTTGAGGAAGAGGACGAATGTATACGATTTAAGGGCCTGGCAATCCCAAGTACCTCCGGCATAAACACAGTAGCCTCAGGCAGCAATACCCCTGTGAAGACCCCGGTGAAGACTGTCATGCAGTCCCCAGTAACCTCCGGTAGCGGGACCCCTGTGAAGACCCCGGTGAAGACTGTCATGCATTCCCCAGTAACCTCCGGTAGCGGGACCCCTGTGAAGACCCCGGTGAAGACTGTCATGCATTCCCCAGTAACCTCCGGTAGCGGGACCCCTGTGAAGACCCCGGTGAAGACTGTCATGCATTCCCCAGTAACCTCCGGTAGCGGGACCCCTGTGAGGAGCCCGGTGAAGACTGTCATGCTTGCAGTAGCCTCCGGTGGGAAGACACCGGTAAAGAACCCTGTGAAGAGCCAAGTGAAGACTGTAATGCTTGCAGTAGCCTCCGGTGGAAAGAGACCGGTCAAGAACCCTGTGAAGAGCCCAGTGAAGACTGTCATATTACCAGTTTCCTCCGGTAGCGAGACGCCTGTGAAGACCCCGGTGGAAACTGTCATGTTTGCAGTAGCCTCCGGTAGCGAGACCCCTGTGAAGACCCCGGTGGAAACTGTCATGTTTGCAGTAGCCTCCGGTAGCGAGACCCCTGTATGCCGGAAGACCCGTGCCTCTAAGCTGGCTAATGACTTGCCCTCTCCCTCAAATTACTGGTCCACTGGGTGTGGACGGGGGAATACCATGCGTGAAATCACGTTGCCTAGAAGCATGGAGGCGTACCTTCAGACATACTTGGATCATTGTTTGGGTGTCGCTCCGACAGTAAAACAGAAAGACAATGTTGTGTCGAAGATCAGCCGGATAAAGAACTTCATAGTATACATGGCCCATGGTGTTAACCGCCTGTCAGACTGGCTGTTCCTAAGAAACATGAAGATGATCCGTGGCTGGAGCGAGTATATTGTAAAGCCGGGCCGGGCAGTCACAACATCAGAGTTCTTCCTGAAGAATGTGCACCAGTTCATGGGGTACATGTCTGAGTCAAAGCCCCGGGGGTGCAAGCTCACCCAGTCTGATATGACCCACATAATGAGAGAGGTGAAAGCCAACATGAAACACTTGAATAAGGCAGTCACTCTACATCAGTTTAAGGTGAAGAGGAACAAACTGGATCGTCTGCCGAGCCAGGCGGAGCTTCTCGCCGCCATGGCGGCCGCTGAGAAGCGCATCCCGGAGCTCCTCGACCTGATGGCCGGCACGCCGACCTCAACCACCCAGAAGCTTCTCTATGGCTATCTCACCCTCCATTGGAGCCTCCTGTATGGCCACCGTACGGGCGTGTACGCAAACATGAAAAACAGTGAGGTCTTAGAGGCAGCCATAAGGGGAACTGCTGAGGGCTACATCATCCATGTGCAGGATCACAAGACGGCCAAGACATATGGCGAAGCACAGCTGGCGCTTACAGTAGAGGAGTTTAGCTGGGTCATGCGGTGGATGGGGATTAAAAAGGTATTGCTGGGTCCTCAGAATGAATTCTTCCTTTTCACAAGGGGGAATCGGGCCTCCAAGAACCTGAACGCTCACTTGAAGAGGGCATGGGCTGATGCTGGGCTAGAAACAGCCGTCACCTTCACAATCCTGCGCACTGCCCTGGCTGACAATATCAAGCATCACCAAGATCCAGAAAGCCGGTCGATTCTCGCCAGGTTTATGTGTCACGACGTAACCACGGCGGACCGGTTCTACGCGAATGCGCCGGGAATAAAGGAGGCATTGAGAATCCGCTCCATGTTCAGGGCGTCATCAGATGCGGCAGCAGCTGCATCATCATCAGAAGGATGTCTACCGCTGTCAGATGGGGAGACCTCCGAAGAGGGCTGCTATAACAGTACTGCTCCATCATCTCCATCATCTCCATCATCTTCACCTGATGGGTCATTGGAGCGGCAGCAGCAGCGGAAGCGGAAGCGGGAGGGAAAGAGGCCAATGAAGTCGGGACCGGGGCTGGTTGACACTCCTGATGATGGGGCAGGGGCCGTGGACTCAACCTGTTTGCCCTGGTGCACCGTAAGAATTAGACGCCTTTGGTCCCCTGAATCCCGCTAAACATATGGGCATACATTTTGTTAATAGTGCAACACCTCCAGGGCGCATAACTGCAGTTTACAAGCCAGGGAAGGTGCCAGAATCCTGGGCATACATTTTGTTAATAGTGCAACACCTCCAGGGCGCATAACTGCAGTTTACAAGCCAGGGAAGGTGCCAGAATCCTGGGCATACATTTTGTTAATAGTGCAACACCTCCAGGGCGCATAACTGCAGTTTACAAGCCAGGGAAGGTGCCAGAATCCTGGGCATACATTTTGTTAATAGTGCAACACCTCCAGGGCGCATAACTGCAGTTTACAAGCCAGGGAAGGTGCCAGAATCCTGGGCATACATTTTGTTAATAGTGCAACACCTCCAGGGCGCATAACTGCAGTTTACAAGCCAGGGAAGGTGCCAGAATCCTGGGCATACATTTTGTTAATAGTGCAACACCTCCAGGGCGCATAACTGCAGTTTACAAGCCAGGGAAGGTGCCAGAATCCTGGGCATACATTTTGTTAATAGTGCAACACCTCCAGGGCGCATAACTGCAGTTTACAAGCCAGGGAAGGTGCCAGAATCCTGGGCATACATTTTGTTAATAGTGCAACACCTCCAGGGCGCATAACTGCACTTTAAAACGTAGGTTAAGAAATTTAGTAGTACTGTTATAGCAGCAGTAGTACGTGTAAATAGTTGATGTTTTAGTCTGTGTGTACTGTCATTTTTGTTACTGCAACGTGTAAATAGTTGATGTTTTAGGGTGTGTGGTTGATGTTTTAGGGTGTGTGTTCAAATAAAATTAAAAATTAAAAAAAAAACATAACCTTGATGGTTACCAGGGGCAGATAAAGTGCCACTTTCCATCAGCACCGGGGTGCTGAACCCTGTGATGAGCGCTCAAGTGTTGGCGGAGGAGGTGTAAGCCAGAGGAGGGTGAACAAAAGTTAAAGTGTTTGAACCTCCAGCCCAGAAGGGGGGTGGTGGTGCCGTGAAGAAGGCCGACTATGGATGCTGATGGGCGGACATAGAAGCACCACAAAATCCACCCCCTTTAGGGTCACCAGGGGCACGAGAATACCCTCAACAGAAGGGGTGGTGGTGCCGTGAAGAAGGCCGACTATGGATGCTGATGGGCGGACATAGAAGCACCACAAATTCCACCCCCTTTAGGGTCACCAGGGGCACGAGAATACCCTCAACAGAAGGGGTGGTGGTGCCGTGAAGAAGGCCGACTATGGATGCTGATGGGCGGACATAGAAGCACCACAAAATCCACCCCCTTTAGGGTCACCAGGGGCACGAGAATACCCTCAACAGAAGGGGTGGTGGTGCCGTGAAGAAGGCCGACTATGGATGCTGATGGGCGGACATAGAAGCACCACAAAATCCACCCCCTTTAGGGTCACCAGGGGCACGAGGTTCTGGTGGGTGTGAATACCTGTGTTTAGTCCGTGGGGGAGTGCTTAAGTGTGGGGGCCCGGGGACTCAGGGTGTGCAAGGTTATGGAGGTCCCACTGTTATGGGGACATGCTGGAGGTCATGAGTCCGTCCTTCGGGGCTCTGTGAGCGGGCACAGACAGGTGATTTTCCCCTGGTCTCTCCTGGAGCTGTGAAATGCACAGAGTCCCACCGTTAGGGAGCCATCCTGGAGGTCATGAGTCCGTACTTTGGGGGTCTGTGAGCGGGCACAGACAGGTGATTTTCCCCTGGTCTCTGCTGGAGCTGTGAAATGCACAGAGTCCCACTGTTAGGGAGCCATCCTGGAGGTCATGAGTCCGTACTTTGGGGGTCTGTGAGCGGGCACAGACAGGTGATTTTCCCCTGGTCTCTCCTGGTAACTCCGCTCCCCGAGGTCCTAGAGACTCGGCGATGGTACCATTGGATGCGGGATACGTGGAAATGGGGGGGTACAGAAAGGCCTGAACCGAACAGAGCTTGTTATCAAAAGTTATGGATTAGTAGCAAGATTTCACAATGTAGCTCTCCAGAGTGCTGAAGGTCATTAGTCCGACAGCCGGTGGCTGAAACCCGAGTAAATGTGTTTAACTTCCCACAGTAAATGGGACCCATGGGACCCTCCCCGAGACGAGGACATATGAAAAACCAAGCTCAGTAAATGTGCATTGGCATATACTGGCGGTGGCTGTATATTATACTGCCACCGGACGTTCGCGGTGATCTGGAAACGCTACTTTCGGGTAGCAGAACTGGCAGAATGATCCCGGTTCCTGCATATTATATGCGGAGAGGGATGCAGAACTGGCAGAATGATCCCGGTTCCTGCATATTATATGCGGAGAGGGATGCAGAACTGGCAGAATGACTTCCTAAATGATCCCGGTTCCTGCATATTATATGCGGAGAGGGATCTGGAGAATACCTCCATGGCGCATAACTGCAATTTACAAGCCAGGGAAGGGGCCATAATCCTGGGTATACATTTTGTAAATATTGCAATACCTCCAAGGCGCATAACTGCACTTTACAAGCCAGGGAAGATGCCTGAATCCTGGGGTAAACATTGTTTAATTGTTTAAGTGTTTTTAAATGTATGGAACAGTGTTTTGTCTCTTTCAAAACTCTCCCGTCATTGGCCGGATACATGGGGACGATTTTATATTGACTATGACCGTTACTATTCCAGTGAGACGAAGTACGTCCAGTGACGGGAGTGATCCCATGTTAATTTTGTCCGAAAACCAGAGCATTCCCTTATCCCTCTTAGGTGCCTTGCAAACAATGGACGTCCGCTCTCGGGAGCGTCGGAGTGGTGCGGTCACCCTAAGTGACAGACCTAAAGTATCCGGGATTCAGGCATCTTCCCTGGCTTGTACATTTTTGGTGATGCGCCCTGGAGATATCAGCCTATTTTTAACAACTTTTCCCAGCTTTTCAAACATTTATTCCGAGGTTTTAGCCAGTCATTTTGCAAGAAATCATTTAACATTAACGGTCTCCTGAAAAAGCACATATTCTGTGCATTTTCAGGAGAGCGTCTATGTTAAATAATTTCGTGCAAAATGACTGTCTAAAACTCTCTTCCAGACATTTAAAAATACTTTCCCCGACCATTTAAACATTATTTCTGGGTGGTAAAGTGCAGTTAAGCGGCCTGGAGGTATTATACTATTTCAAACAACTTTTCCCCGCCTTTCAAAGACTTATTCCTGGGTACAAGTGTTATCTTTCCCCCCCTGGGTGTGTGTGAGACAAGTGAAGTGAGTCAGCCTGCCAACAAGCAGCAGTGTGCTGTCATTTGAAACATGTTCCCCCACAGTTTAACACACTTTTACCTGTGTTTTGAGGCTTCTTTCCTGGGTCAATGTGTCCTCTTTCTCCCCCCTGGCTGTGTGTGTGAGACCAGTGAAGTGAGTCAGCCTGCCAACAAGCAGCAGTGTGCTGTCATTTGAAACATGTTCCTCCACACTGTGACTATGCTGTAGCCAGCTTTCGAGCACTCTTTCCTGGGTCAATGTGTCCTCTTTCTCCCCCCCCTGGGTGTGTGTGAGACAAGTGAAGTGAGTCAGCCTGCCAACAAGCAGCAGTGTGCTGTCATTTGAAACATGTTCCCCCACAGTTTAACACACTTTTACCTGTGTTTTGAGGCTTCTTTCCTGGGTCAATGTGTCCTCTTTCTCCCCCCTGGGTGTGTGTGTGAGACCAGTGAAGTGAGTCAGCCTGCCAACAAGCAGCAGTGTGCTGTCATTTGAAACATGTTCCTCCACACTGTGACTATGCTGTAGCCAGCTTTCGAGCACTCTTTCCTGGGTCAATGTGTCCTCTTTCTCCCCCCTGGTGTGTGTGTGAGACCAGTGAAGTGAGTCAGCCTGCCAACAAGCAGCAGTGTGCTGTCATTTGAAACATGTTCCTCCACACTGTGACTATGCTGTAGCCAGCTTTCAAGCACTCTTTCCTGGGTCAATGTGTCCTCTTTCTCCCCCCTGGGTGTGTGTGTGAGACCAGTGAAGTGAGTCAGCCTGCCAACAAGCAGCAGTGTGCTGTCATTTGAAACATGTTCCTCCACACTGTGACTATGCTGTAGCCAGCTTTCGAGCACTCTTTCCTGGTCAATGTGTCCTCTTTCTCCCCCCTGGGTGTGTGTGTGAGACCAGTGAAGTGAGTCAGCCTGCAACAAGCAGCAGTGTGCTGTCATTTGAAACATGTTCCTCCCTCTTAGGTGCCTTACAAACAATGGACGTCCGCTCTCGGGAGCGTCGGAGTGGTGCGGTCACCCTAAGTGACAGACCTAAAGTATCCGGGATTCAGGCATCTTCCCTGGCTTGTACATTTTTGGAGATGCGCCCTGGAGATATCAGCCTATTTTTAACAACTTTTCCCAGCTTTTCAAACATTTATTCCGGGGTTTTAGCCAGTCATTTTGCAAGAAATCATTTAACATTAACGGTCTCCTGAAAAAGCACATATTCTGTGCATTTTCAGGAGAGCGTCTATGTTAAATAATTTCGTGCAAAATGACTGTCTAAAACTCTCTTCCAGACATTTAAAAATACTTTCCCCGACCATTTAAACATTATTTCTGGGTGGTAAAGTGCAGTTAAGCGGCCTGGATATCATTGAATCAGGCGTTTTAACACTTTTTCCCATGAAAATGATTTTTAATCACTATCATGGGGCTATGAAAATAAAATTCCCGGTAATGCAGAGCACAAGTGCACCTTTTACTATTTAAATGTATTTGTATTATATATATTTGGGCTAGAAAGGGGACCTCTCTGGGTGATTTAGTCAGTTTATGGAGCTTTGCCCACAAATCCTGGATGATCCAGGCCGAATTTGGGTGCTCATAGGCGGCCTGCCAGGCGTCCCCACCCGTGGAAAGCAAAAAAAAGTGAAGAAAACGCTTAATTATATCTTAAAACAGAGTCATTTTCAGGCTCCTCTCCACAATTGTCCCCCTAAAATGATTTTAAATCATTATTTTTGCATTTAAATGCATTTATTCTATCATTTATATGGTTCCCCAACACAATGCACATAGTCTGGAGCTCACTGGGGTCCTGCATATAATTTAATCAGGCGTTTTAACACTTTTTCCCATGAAAATGATTTTTAATCACTATCATGGGGCTATGAAAATAAAATTCCGGGTAATGCAGAGCACAAGTGCACCTTTTACTATTTAAATGTATTTGTATTATATATATTTGGGCTAGGTAGGGGACCTCTCTGGGTGATTTAGTCAGTTTATGGATTTTTTCCCACAAATCCTGGATGATCCAGGCCGAATTTGGGTGCTCATAGGCGGCCTGCCAGGCGCCCCCACCCGTGGAAAGCAAAAAAAAGTGAAGAAAACGCTTAATTATATCTTAAAATAATCAAAAATGAAGTTTTGAAAAATTGTCAAATTTTTGAAAAATTTTCAAATTTTTTCTAAGTGCCAACGGGAGTAGTGGCCAGGTGTTTGGCGCTTCGGGCCGATTTTTCCCCTTCTCCGATGGTTGGTACAACGGAGAAGGGGAAAAAGTCCCTGGGCTTCATTTCCACTTCTCTGTCAAAAAGATTCATCCATAATTTTCAGACTACCTTCCGCACGAAATCAGAAACCCAGTTTTTGGGTGGACTCAGAAAAAATACGGCTGTTGGAAATCATGGAAGAATGTATCCGCTCACCAAGCACTCTGAGTGGGCCTCATTTTGTGCCTCAAGACCCCCCAGCCTGGTTCTCCCAATACTTTAAGTTCGACATGGAGGAATGCGAGGGCACTTTTGCAGGTGACTCTATTGATTATGAGGCACTATTTTGGGATGTTTTTTTTACATTTTCCTGGTTCTCCAAATAGTTTAAGTGCGACATTTTGAGCCCTGGAGGAATGCGAGGGCACTTTTGCAGGTGACTCTACCCGATTATGAGGCACTATTTTGGGATGTATTTTTTACATTTTCCCGGTTCTCCAAATAGTTTAAGTGCGACATTTTGAGCCCTGGAGGAATGCGAGGGCACTTTCCCGGTGACTCTACCCGATTTTGAGGCACTATTTTGGGGTATAATTTTTACATTTTGACCCCTTTCCCCGGTTTTCACCAAAGTTGAGTTGGATGATTTCCACCATGGAGGAATGTCAGGGGAGTCCGCGGGGGACTCTTGCGGGGTCATGAGGCACTATTTTGGGGTACAATTTTTCCATTTTGACCCCTTTCCCCGGTTTTCACCAAAGTTGAGTTGGATGATTTCCACCATGGAGGAATGTCAGGGGAGTCCGCGGGGGACTCTTGCGGGGTCATGAGGCACTATTTTGGGGTACAATTTTTCCATTTTGACCCCTTTCCCCGGTTCTCACCAAAGTTGAGTTGGATGATTTCCACCATGGAGGAATGTCAGGGGAGTCCGCGGGGGACTCTTGCGGGGTCATGAGGCACTATTTTGGGGTACAATTTTTCCATTTTGACCCCTTTCCCCGGTTCTCACCAAAGTTGAGTTGGATGATTTCCACCATGGAGGAATGTCAGGGGAGTCCGCGGGGGACTCCTGCGGGGTCATGAGACACTGTTTTGGGGTATAATTTTTACATTTTGACCCCTTTCCCCGGTTCTCACCAAAGTTGAGTGTGATGATTGCTGAGTCATGATGCACTTTTTTGGGGGTACCTCATTATCAACACGGACTAGAGATGTCTCGGAGATGGCTCGGACCCCACACCCTGGTTCTATGTAACCCTGGAGGAATGTCACATGAGTCGACAGGGGACTGCTGCTGGCTAATGAAGGACTATTTTGGGGTACATTTCCCCCATTATCAACACGGACTAGAGATGTCTCGGAGATGGCTCGGACCCCACACCCTGGTTCTATGTAACCCTGGAGGAATGTCACATGAGTCGACAGGGGACTGCTGCTGGCTAATGAAGGACTATTTTGGGGTACATTTCCCCCATTATCAACACGGACTAGAGATGTCTCGGAGATGGCTCGGACCCCACACCCTGGTTCTATGTAACCCTGGAGGAATGTCACATGAGTCGACAGGGGACTGCTGCTGGCTAATGAAGGACTATTTTGGGGTACATTTCCCCCATTATCAACATGGACTAGAGATGTCTCGGAGATGGCTCGGACCCCACACCCTGGTTCTATGTAACCCTGGAGGAATGTCACATGAGTCGACAGGGGACTGCTGCTGGCTAATGAAGCACTATTTCCGGGTACTTTTTTTTCATTTTCACCCAAATTTCCCTGGATGAAATATTTTTTAGTTTTTTTTGTTTTTAGCCCAGTTTTGGCCACAGCGTTGCCTGGAGGATAGGACCGAGATATGACAGACTCTCTGGCCGCCTCACAAGTCACTATTGTCGGACACTTTCTTTGCTTTACCCCGGTTCTATCACTCTTTCCTCCTTTGACCATACAACCCGTTTCCTGCTGGGGTGGTGCCTGGTTCCGGGGTACCCCAAACCCTCTCATGGTCGGGGCACCATGTATGGATGCATCGGACCCAATGTTGCCATCACCAGCCCCGCGTTGGTGCGGAAGTGGGACCATCTGACCCGGTGGTAACCCAATACTTCCCTTCGTCCATGCACCATGAATTGATGCATCGGACCCAGTGTCGCAACCACCGCTCACGCTAACGCATATAAACGGAGAACTATAACATCATTTTGATCAAATTCATTATGTGTGTTTCAGTAAGGATGTCATCTGAATGCCCGGTGTGCAGACTCTTCTATCTGGCATTGAACAAACACCTTAAGCACAAGCATGCAGTGCGGAACTTGGAGGAGAGGGGAATCCTCCTGAAAATAGCCAGTGGAAGGATAAATGTTCGGACCAAACCCTGTCCCATCGCTGGGTGTTCGTACGCTGGGAAGAGACTGGACCGTCATGTAAAACATGACCACCCTGAGTTGTCCCGACATGAGGCACAGCAGGTCATGGCAAGGCTGAAGCATAGTGTGGCACTGCAGTTGCTCCATGACCTCCGTGAGACTAACCCCATCATTGGAATGGCTACATCATTGGATATAGACAATGAGGGGGAATACCCCGGGCACCCTCCACCCTTCTCCCCACATACCGAGTGTGACAACGAGGACTGCAGGCAGGTGATGCTGGAAAATGTGGCATTGAGGGCTCAGAAGGATGCCCTCAATGATGAGGTGAAGACCCTGCGCTCCAGGCTGAAAAAGGAGCTAAAACCCAGGAAGCAGAGTGCTGCTGTTCTTGAGGAAGAGGACGAATGTATACGATTTAAGGGCCTGGCAATCCCAAGTACCTCCGGCATAAACACAGTAGCCTCAGGCAGCAATACCCCTGTGAAGACCCCGGTGAAGACTGTCATGCAGTCCCCAGTAACCTCCGGTAGCGGGACCCCTGTGAAGACCCCGGTGAAGACTGTCATGCATTCCCCAGTAACCTCCGGTAGCGGGACCCCTGTGAAGACCCCGGTGAAGACTGTCATGCATTCCCCAGTAACCTCCGGTAGCGGGACCCCTGTGAAGACCCCGGTGAAGACTGTCATGCATTCCCCAGTAACCTCCGGTAGCGGGACCCCTGTGAGGAGCCCGGTGAAGACTGTCATGCTTGCAGTAGCCTCCGGTGGGAAGACACCGGTAAAGAACCCTGTGAAGAGCCAAGTGAAGACTGTAATGCTTGCAGTAGCCTCCGGTGGAAAGAGACCGGTCAAGAACCCTGTGAAGAGCCCAGTGAAGACTGTCATATTACCAGTTTCCTCCGGTAGCGAGACGCCTGTGAAGACCCCGGTGGAAACTGTCATGTTTGCAGTAGCCTCCGGTAGCGAGACCCCTGTGAAGACCCCGGTGGAAACTGTCATGTTTGCAGTAGCCTCCGGTAGCGAGACCCCTGTATGCCGGAAGACCCGTGCCTCTAAGCTGGCTAATGACTTGCCCTCTCCCTCAAATTACTGGTCCACTGGGTGTGGACGGGGGAATACCATGCGTGAAATCACGTTGCCTAGAAGCATGGAGGCGTACCTTCAGACATACTTGGATCATTGTTTGGGTGTCGCTCCGACAGTAAAACAGAAAGACAATGTTGTGTCGAAGATCAGCCGGATAAAGAACTTCATAGTATACATGGCCCATGGTGTTAACCGCCTGTCAGACTGGCTGTTCCTAAGAAACATGAAGATGATCCGTGGCTGGAGCGAGTATATTGTAAAGCCGGGCCGGGCAGTCACAACATCAGAGTTCTTCCTGAAGAATGTGCACCAGTTCATGGGGTACATGTCTGAGTCAAAGCCCCGGGGGTGCAAGCTCACCCAGTCTGATATGACCCACATAATGAGAGAGGTGAAAGCCAACATGAAACACTTGAATAAGGCAGTCACTCTACATCAGTTTAAGGTGAAGAGGAACAAACTGGATCGTCTGCCGAGCCAGGCGGAGCTTCTCGCCGCCATGGCGGCCGCTGAGAAGCGCATCCCGGAGCTCCTCGACCTGATGGCCGGCACGCCGACCTCAACCACCCAGAAGCTTCTCTATGGCTATCTCACCCTCCATTGGAGCCTCCTGTATGGCCACCGTACGGGCGTGTACGCAAACATGAAAAACAGTGAGGTCTTAGAGGCAGCCATAAGGGGAACTGCTGAGGGCTACATCATCCATGTGCAGGATCACAAGACGGCCAAGACATATGGCGAAGCACAGCTGGCGCTTACAGTAGAGGAGTTTAGCTGGGTCATGCGGTGGATGGGGATTAAAAAGGTATTGCTGGGTCCTCAGAATGAATTCTTCCTTTTCACAAGGGGGAATCGGGCCTCCAAGAACCTGAACGCTCACTTGAAGAGGGCATGGGCTGATGCTGGGCTAGAAACAGCCGTCACCTTCACAATCCTGCGCACTGCCCTGGCTGACAATATCAAGCATCACCAAGATCCAGAAAGCCGGTCGATTCTCGCCAGGTTTATGTGTCACGACGTAACCACGGCGGACCGGTTCTACGCGAATGCGCCGGGAATAAAGGAGGCATTGAGAATCCGCTCCATGTTCAGGGCGTCATCAGATGCGGCAGCAGCTGCATCATCATCAGAAGGATGTCTACCGCTGTCAGATGGGGAGACCTCCGAAGAGGGCTGCTATAACAGTACTGCTCCATCATCTCCATCATCTCCATCATCTTCACCTGATGGGTCATTGGAGCGGCAGCAGCAGCGGAAGCGGAAGCGGGAGGGAAAGAGGCCAATGAAGTCGGGACCGGGGCTGGTTGACACTCCTGATGATGGGGCAGGGGCCGTGGACTCAACCTGTTTGCCCTGGTGCACCGTAAGAATTAGACGCCTTTGGTCCCCTGAATCCCGCTAAACATATGGGCATACATTTTGTTAATAGTGCAACACCTCCAGGGCGCATAACTGCAGTTTACAAGCCAGGGAAGGTGCCAGAATCCTGGGCATACATTTTGTTAATAGTGCAACACCTCCAGGGCGCATAACTGCAGTTTACAAGCCAGGGAAGGTGCCAGAATCCTGGGCATACATTTTGTTAATAGTGCAACACCTCCAGGGCGCATAACTGCAGTTTACAAGCCAGGGAAGGTGCCAGAATCCTGGGCATACATTTTGTTAATAGTGCAACACCTCCAGGGCGCATAACTGCAGTTTACAAGCCAGGGAAGGTGCCAGAATCCTGGGCATACATTTTGTTAATAGTGCAACACCTCCAGGGCGCATAACTGCAGTTTACAAGCCAGGGAAGGTGCCAGAATCCTGGGCATACATTTTGTTAATAGTGCAACACCTCCAGGGCGCATAACTGCAGTTTACAAGCCAGGGAAGGTGCCAGAATCCTGGGCATACATTTTGTTAATAGTGCAACACCTCCAGGGCGCATAACTGCAGTTTACAAGCCAGGGAAGGTGCCAGAATCCTGGGCATACATTTTGTTAATAGTGCAACACCTCCAGGGCGCATAACTGCACTTTAAAACGTAGGTTAAGAAATTTAGTAGTACTGTTATAGCAGCAGTAGTACGTGTAAATAGTTGATGTTTTAGTCTGTGTGTACTGTCATTTTTGTTACTGCAACGTGTAAATAGTTGATGTTTTAGGGTGTGTGGTTGATGTTTTAGGGTGTGTGTTCAAATAAAATTAAAAATTAAAAAAAAACAATAACCTTGATGGTTACCAGGGGCAGATAAAGTGCCACTTTCCATCAGCACCGGGGTGCTGAACCCTGTGATGAGCGCTCAAGTGTTGGCGGAGGAGGTGTAAGCCAGAGGAGGGTGAACAAAAGTTAAAGTGTTTGAACCTCCAGCCCAGAAGGGGGGTGGTGGTGCCGTGAAGAAGGCCGACTATGGATGCTGATGGGCGGACATAGAAGCACCACAAAATCCACCCCCTTTAGGGTCACCAGGGGCACGAGAATACCCTCAACAGAAGGGGTGGTGGTGCCGTGAAGAAGGCCGACTATGGATGCTGATGGGCGGACATAGAAGCACCACAAATTCCACCCCCTTTAGGGTCACCAGGGGCACGAGAATACCCTCAACAGAAGGGGTGGTGGTGCCGTGAAGAAGGCCGACTATGGATGCTGATGGGCGGACATAGAAGCACCACAAAATCCACCCCCTTTAGGGTCACCAGGGGCACGAGAATACCCTCAACAGAAGGGGTGGTGGTGCCGTGAAGAAGGCCGACTATGGATGCTGATGGGCGGACATAGAAGCACCACAAAATCCACCCCCTTTAGGGTCACCAGGGGCACGAGGTTCTGGTGGGTGTGAATACCTGTGTTTAGTCCGTGGGGGAGTGCTTAAGTGTGGGGGCCCGGGGACTCAGGGTGTGCAAGGTTATGGAGGTCCCACTGTTATGGGGACATGCTGGAGGTCATGAGTCCGTCCTTCGGGGCTCTGTGAGCGGGCACAGACAGGTGATTTTCCCCTGGTCTCTCCTGGAGCTGTGAAATGCACAGAGTCCCACCGTTAGGGAGCCATCCTGGAGGTCATGAGTCCGTACTTTGGGGGTCTGTGAGCGGGCACAGACAGGTGATTTTCCCCTGGTCTCTGCTGGAGCTGTGAAATGCACAGAGTCCCACTGTTAGGGAGCCATCCTGGAGGTCATGAGTCCGTACTTTGGGGGTCTGTGAGCGGGCACAGACAGGTGATTTTCCCCTGGTCTCTCCTGGTAACTCCGCTCCCCGAGGTCCTAGAGACTCGGCGATGGTACCATTGGATGCGGGATACGTGGAAATGGGGGGGTACAGAAAGGCCTGAACCGAACAGAGCTTGTTATCAAAAGTTATGGATTAGTAGCAAGATTTCACAATGTAGCTCTCCAGAGTGCTGAAGGTCATTAGTCCGACAGCCGGTGGCTGAAACCCGAGTAAATGTGTTTAACTTCCCACAGTAAATGGGACCCATGGGACCCTCCCCGAGACGAGGACATATGAAAAACCAAGCTCAGTAAATGTGCATTGGCATATACTGGCGGTGGCTGTATATTATACTGCCACCGGACGTTCGCGGTGATCTGGAAACGCTACTTTCGGGTAGCAGAACTGGCAGAATGATCCCGGTTCCTGCATATTATATGCGGAGAGGGATGCAGAACTGGCAGAATGATCCCGGTTCCTGCATATTATATGCGGAGAGGGATGCAGAACTGGCAGAATGACTTCCTAAATGATCCCGGTTCCTGCATATTATATGCGGAGAGGGATCTGGAGAATACCTCCATGGCGCATAACTGCAATTTACAAGCCAGGGAAGGGGCCATAATCCTGGGTATACATTTTGTAAATATTGCAATACCTCCAAGGCGCATAACTGCACTTTACAAGCCAGGGAAGATGCCTGAATCCTGGGGTAAACATTGTTTAATTGTTTAAGTGTTTTTAAATGTATGGAACAGTGTTTTGTCTCTTTCAAAACTCTCCCGTCATTGGCCGGATACATGGGGACGATTTTATATTGACTATGACCGTTACTATTCCAGTGAGACGAAGTACGTCCAGTGACGGGAGTGATCCCATGTTAATTTTGTCCGAAAACCAGAGCATTCCCTTATCCCTCTTAGGTGCCTTGCAAACAATGGACGTCCGCTCTCGGGAGCGTCGGAGTGGTGCGGTCACCCTAAGTGACAGACCTAAAGTATCCGGGATTCAGGCATCTTCCCTGGCTTGTACATTTTTGGTGATGCGCCCTGGAGATATCAGCCTATTTTTAACAACTTTTCCCAGCTTTTCAAACATTTATTCCGGGTTTTAGCCAGTCATTTTGCAAGAAATCATTTAACATTAACGGTCTCCTGAAAAAGCACATATTCTGTGCATTTTCAGGAGAGCGTCTATGTTAAATAATTTCGTGCAAAATGACTGTCTAAAACTCTCTTCCAGACATTTAAAAATACTTTCCCCGACCATTTAAACATTATTTCTGGGTGGTAAAGTGCAGTTAAGCGGCCTGGAGGTATTATACTATTTCAAACAACTTTTCCCCGCCTTTCAAAGACTTATTCCTGGGTACAAGTGTTATCTTTCCCCCCCTGGGTGTGTGTGAGACAAGTGAAGTGAGTCAGCCTGCCAACAAGCAGCAGTGTGCTGTCATTTGAAACATGTTCCCCCACAGTTTAACACACTTTTACCTGTGTTTTGAGGCTTCTTTCCTGGGTCAATGTGTCCTCTTTCTCCCCCCTGGCTGTGTGTGTGAGACCAGTGAAGTGAGTCAGCCTGCCAACAAGCAGCAGTGTGCTGTCATTTGAAACATGTTCCTCCACACTGTGACTATGCTGTAGCCAGCTTTCGAGCACTCTTTCCTGGGTCAATGTGTCCTCTTTCTCCCCCCCCTGGGTGTGTGTGAGACCAGTGAAGTGAGTCAGCCTGCCAACAAGCAGCAGTGTGCTGTCATTTGAAACATGTTCCTCCACACTGTGACTATGCTGTAGCCAGCTTTCGAGCACTCTTTCCTGGGTCAATGTGTCCTCTTTCTCCCCCCCCTGGGTGTGTGTGAGACAAGTGAAGTGAGTCAGCCTGCCAACAAGCAGCAGTGTGCTGTCATTTGAAACATGTTCCCCCACAGTTTAACACACTTTTACCTGTGTTTTGAGCTTCTTTCCTGGGTCAATGTGTCCTCTTTCTCCCCCCTGGCTGTGTGTGAGAGACAAGTGAAGTGAGTCAGCCTGCCAACAAGCAGCAGTGTGCTGTCATTTGAAACATGTTCCCCCACACTGTGACTATGCTGTAGCCAGCTTTCGAGCACTCTTTCCTGGGTCGAAAAGACATGTGCTGTAACCTGGTTCTCTCCCAGTACTGGGTACTAGTTAATGCCACTATCACCACCACATTTAAACCAGATGAAGTGGTAGTTATCCGGGGTGCTGCAGAGTCTTTTTCAGGCTCCTCTCCACAATTGTCCCCCTAAAATGATTTTAAATCATTATTTTTGCATTTAAATGCATGTATTCTATCATTTATATGGTTCCCCAACACAATGCACATAGTCTGGAGCTCACTGGGGTCCTGCATATCATTTAATCAGGCGTTTTAACACTTTTTCCCATGAAAATGATTTTTAATCACTATCATGGGGCTATGAAAATAAAATTCCCGGTAATGCAGAGCACAAGTGCACCTTTTACTATTTAAATGTATTTGTATATATATATTTGGGCTAGAAAGGGGACCTCTCTGGGTGATTTAGTCAGTTTATGGAGCTTTGCCCACAAATCCTGGATGATCCAGGCCGAATTTGGGTGCTCTTAGGCGGCCTGCCAGGCGTCCCCACCCGTGGAAAGCAAAAAAAAGTGAAGAAAACGCTTAATTATATCTTAAAACAGAGTCATTTTCAGGCTCCTCTCCACAATTGTCCCCCTAAAATGATTTTAAATCATTATTTTTGCATTTGAATGCATTTATTCTATCATTTATATGGTTCCCCAACACAATGCACATAGTCTGGAGCTCACTGGGGTCCTGCATATAATTTAATCAGGCGTTTTAACACTTTTTCCCATGAAAATGATTTTTAATCACTATCATGGGGCTATGAAAATAAAATTCCGGGTAATGCAGAGCACAAGTGCACCTTTTACTATTTAAATGTATTTGTATTATATATATTTGGGCTAGGTAGGGGACCTCTCTGGGTGATTTAGTCAGTTTATGGATTTTTTCCCACAAATCCTGGATGATCCAGGCCGAATTTGGGTGCTCATAGGCGGCCTGCCAGGCGCCCCCACCCGTGGAGCAAAAAAAAAGTGAAGAAAACGCTTAATTATATCTTAAAATAATCAAAAATGAAGTTTTGAAAAATTGTGAAATTTTTTCTAAGTGCCAACGGGAGTAGTGGCCAGGTGTTTGGCGCTTCGGCCCGATTTTTCCCCTTCTCCGATGGTTGGTACAACGGAGAAGGGGAAAAAGTCCCTGGGCTTCATTTCCACTTCTCTGTCAAAAAGATTCATCCATGTTT
The DNA here is from genome assembly GCA_012861695.1 of Trematomus loennbergii. NCBI lineage: Eukaryota > Metazoa > Chordata > Actinopteri > Perciformes > Nototheniidae > Trematomus > Trematomus loennbergii. The sequence continues at coordinate 8,360 of JAAOOA010003174.1, read as the reverse complement.
TTCAGACTACCTTCCGCACGAAATCAGAAACCCAGTTTTTGGGTGGACTCAGAAAAAATACGGCTGTTGGAAATCATGGAAGAATGTATCCGCTCACCAAGCACTCTGAGTGGGCCTCATTTTGTGCCTCAAGACCCCCAGCCTGGTTCTCCCAACACTTGGAGGAATGCGAGGGCACTTTTGCAGGTGACTCTACCCGATTATGAGGCTCTATTTTGGGGCTTATTTTTTACATTTTCCCGGTTCTCCAAATAGTTTAAGTGTGACATTTTGAGCCCTGGAGGAATGCGAGGGCACTTTCCCGGTGACTCTACCCGATTTTGAGGCACTATTTGGGGGTATAATTTTTACATTTTGACCCCTTTCCACGGTTTTCACCAAAGTTGAGTTGGATGATTTCCTCCATGGAGGAATGTCAGGGGAGTCCGCGGGGGACTCTTGCGGGGTCATGAGGCACTATTTGGGGTACAATTTTTCCATTTTGACCCCTTTCCCCGGTTCTCACCAAAGTTGAGTTGGATGATTTCCTCCATGGAGGAATGTCAGGGGAGTCCGCGGGGGACTCTTGCGGGGTCATGAGGCACTATTTTCGGACACTTTTTTCACATTTTCCCCCCTTTTGCCCGGTTCTTTTTATTTTTCTTTTTTTTCCTGTTTTGGCCCGTTTGACCCGGTTCCTTCTCCCGGGGGCACTGCCCGGTCCCGGGTGCCCCCCCAGGGCTCTAGTACAGCCGTTTCACCCCGTACGTTGACGGATTTTGACCATTTTTGCTGCGTTCTCCTCCTCCTCTCCTCTCCTCTCCTCTCTCCTCTCACTGATCGAATGGCAAACGTGACCCGCCATCGGAGGGCCTCCGCCGGCTGTTGGAAATCATGGAAGAATGTATCCGCTCACCAAGCACTCTGAGTGGGCCTCATTTTGTGCCTCAAGACCCCCCAGCCTGGTTCTCCCAACACTTGGAGGAATGCGAGGGCACTTTTGCAGGTGACTCTACCCGATTATGAGGCACTATTTGGGGGTATAATTTTTACATTTTGACCCCTTTCCCCGGTTTTCACCAAAGTTGAGTTGGATGATTTCCACCATGGAGGAATGTCAGGGGAGTCCGCGGGGGACTCTTGCGGGGTCATGAGGCACTATTTTGGGGTACAATTTTTCCATTTTGACCCCTTTCCCCGGTTCTCACCAAAGTTGAGTTGGATGATTTCCACCATGGAGGAATGTCAGGGGAGTCCGCGGGGGACTCCTGCGGGGTCATGAGGCACTGTTTTGGGGTATATTTTTTACATTTTGACCCCTTTCCCCGGTTCTCACCAAAGTTGAGTGTGATGATTGCTGAGTCATGATGCACTTTTTTGGGGGTACCTCATTATCAACACGGACTAGAGATGTCTCGGAGATGGCTCGGACCCCACACCCTGGTTCTATGTAACCCTGGAGGAATGTCACATGAGTCGACAGGGGACTGCTGCTGGCTAATGAAGGACTATTTTGGGGTACATTTCCCCCATTATCAACACGGACTAGAGATGTCTCGGAGATGGCTCGGACCCCACACCCTGGTTCTATGTAACCCTGGAGGAATGTCACATGAGTCGACAGGGGACTGCTGCTGGCTAATGAAGGACTATTTTGGGGTACATTTCCCCCATTATCAACACGGACTAGAGATGTCTCGGAGATGGCTCGGACCCCACACCCTGGTTCTATGTAACCCTGGAGGAATGTCACATGAGTCGACAGGGGACTGCTGCTGGCTAATGAAGGACTATTTTGGGGTACATTTCCCCCATTATCAACATGGACTAGAGATGTCTCGGAGATGGCTCGGACCCCACACCCTGGTTCTATGTAACCCTGGAGGAATGTCACATGAGTCGACAGGGGACTGCTGCTGGCTAATGAAGCACTATTTCTGGGTACTTTTTTTTCATTTTCACCCAAATTTCCCTGGATGAAATATTTTTTAGTTTTTTTTTTTTTTAGCCCAGTTTTGGCCACAGCGTTGCCTGGAGGATAGGACCGAGATATGACAGACTCTCTGGCCGCCTCACAAGTCACTATTGTCGGACACTTTCTTTGCTTTACCCCGGTTCTATCACTCTTTCCTCCTTTGACCATACAACCCGTTTCCTGCTGGGGTGGTGCCTGGTTCCGGGGTACCCCAAACCCTCTCATGGTCGGGGCACCATGTATGGATGCATCGGACCCAATGTTGCCATCACCAGCCCCGCGTTGGTGCGGAAGTGGGACCATCTGACCCGGTGGTAACCCAATACTTCCCTTCGTCCATGCACCATGAATTGATGCATCGGACCCAGTGTCGCAACCACCGCTCACGCTAACGCATATAAACGGAGAACTATAACATCATTTTGATCAAATTCATTATGTGTGTTTCAGTAAGGATGTCATCTGAATGCCCGGTGTGCAGACTCTTCTATCTGGCATTGAACAAACACCTTAAGCACAAGCATGCAGTGCGGAACTTGGAGGAGAGGGGAATCCTCCTGAAAATAGCCAGTGGAAGGATAAATGTTCGGACCAAACCCTGTCCCATCGCTGGGTGTTCGTACGCTGGGAAGAGACTGGACCGTCATGTAAAACATGACCACCCTGAGTTGTCCCGACATGAGGCACAGCAGGTCATGGCAAGGCTGAAGCATAGTGTGGCACTGCAGTTGCTCCATGACCTCCGTGAGACTAACCCCATCATTGGAATGGCTACATCATTGGATATAGACAATGAGGGGGAATACCCCGGGCACCCTCCACCCTTCTCCCCACATACCGAGTGTGACAACGAGGACTGCAGGCAGGTGATGCTGGAAAATGTGGCATTGAGGGCTCAGAAGGATGCCCTCAATGATGAGGTGAAGACCCTGCGCTCCAGGCTGAAAAAGGAGCTAAAACCCAGGAAGCAGAGTGCTGCTGTTCTTGAGGAAGAGGACGAATGTATACGATTTAAGGGCCTGGCAATCCCAAGTACCTCCGGCATAAACACAGTAGCCTCAGGCAGCAATACCCCTGTGAAGACCCCGGTGAAGACTGTCATGCAGTCCCCAGTAACCTCCGGTAGCGGGACCCCTGTGAAGACCCCGGTGAAGACTGTCATGCATTCCCCAGTAACCTCCGGTAGCGGGACCCCTGTGAAGACCCCGGTGAAGACTGTCATGCATTCCCCAGTAACCTCCGGTAGCGGGACCCCTGTGAAGACCCCGGTGAAGACTGTCATGCATTCCCCAGTAACCTCCGGTAGCGGGACCCCTGTGAGGAGCCCGGTGAAGACTGTCATGCTTGCAGTAGCCTCCGGTGGGAAGACACCGGTAAAGAACCCTGTGAAGAGCCAAGTGAAGACTGTAATGCTTGCAGTAGCCTCCGGTGGAAAGAGACCGGTCAAGAACCCTGTGAAGAGCCCAGTGAAGACTGTCATATTACCAGTTTCCTCCGGTAGCGAGACGCCTGTGAAGACCCCGGTGGAAACTGTCATGTTTGCAGTAGCCTCCGGTAGCGAGACCCCTGTGAAGACCCCGGTGGAAACTGTCATGTTTGCAGTAGCCTCCGGTAGCGAGACCCCTGTGAAGACCCCGGTGGAAACTGTCATGTTTGCAGTAGCCTCCGGTAGCGAGACCCCTGTGAAGACCCCGGTGGAAACTGTCATGTTTGCAGTAGCCTCCGGTAGCGAGACCCCTGTATGCCGGAAGACCCGTGCCTCTAAGCTGGCTAATGACTTGCCCTCTCCCTCAAATTACTGGTCCACTGGGTGTGGACGGGGGAATACCATGCGTGAAATCACGTTGCCTAGAAGCATGGAGGCGTACCTTCAGACATACTTGGATCATTGTTTGGGTGTCGCTCCGACAGTAAAACAGAAAGACAATGTTGTGTCGAAGATCAGCCGGATAAAGAACTTCATAGTATACATGGCCCATGGTGTTAACCGCCTGTCAGACTGGCTGTTCCTAAGAAACATGAAGATGATCCGTGGCTGGAGCGAGTATATTGTAAAGCCGGGCCGGGCAGTCACAACATCAGAGTTCTTCCTGAAGAATGTGCACCAGTTCATGGGGTACATGTCTGAGTCAAAGCCCCGGGGGTGCAAGCTCACCCAGTCTGATATGACCCACATAATGAGAGAGGTGAAAGCCAACATGAAACACTTGAATAAGGCAGTCACTCTACATCAGTTTAAGGTGAAGAGGAACAAACTGGATCGTCTGCCGAGCCAGGCGGAGCTTCTCGCCGCCATGGCGGCCGCTGAGAAGCGCATCCCGGAGCTCCTCGACCTGATGGCCGGCACGCCGACCTCAACCACCCAGAAGCTTCTCTATGGCTATCTCACCCTCCATTGGAGCCTCCTGTATGGCCACCGTACGGGCGTGTACGCAAACATGAAAAACAGTGAGGTCTTAGAGGCAGCCATAAGGGGAACTGCTGAGGGCTACATCATCCATGTGCAGGATCACAAGACGGCCAAGACATATGGCGAAGCACAGCTGGCGCTTACAGTAGAGGAGTTTAGCTGGGTCATGCGGTGGATGGGGATTAAAAAGGTATTGCTGGGTCCTCAGAATGAATTCTTCCTTTTCACAAGGGGGAATCGGGCCTCCAAGAACCTGAACGCTCACTTGAAGAGGGCATGGGCTGATGCTGGGCTAGAAACAGCCGTCACCTTCACAATCCTGCGCACTGCCCTGGCTGACAATATCAAGCATCACCAAGATCCAGAAAGCCGGTCGATTCTCGCCAGGTTTATGTGTCACGACGTAACCACGGCGGACCGGTTCTACGCGAATGCGCCGGGAATAAAGGAGGCATTGAGAATCCGCTCCATGTTCAGGGCGTCATCAGATGCGGCAGCAGCTGCATCATCATCAGAAGGATGTCTACCGCTGTCAGATGGGGAGACCTCCGAAGAGGGCTGCTATAACAGCACTGCTCCATCATCTCCATCATCTCCATCATCTTCACCTGATGGGTCATTGGAGCGGCAGCAGCAGCGGAAGCGGAAGCGGGAGGGAAAGAGGCCAATGAAGTCGGGACCGGGGCTGGTTGACACTCCTGATGATGGGGCAGGGGCCGTGGACTCAACCTGTTTGCCCTGGTGCACCGTAAGAATTAGACGCCTTTGGTCCCCTGAATCCCGCTAAACATATGGGCATACATTTTGTTAATAGTGCAACACCTCCAGGGCGCATAACTGCAGTTTACAAGCCAGGGAAGGTGCCAGAATCCTGGGCATACATTTTGTTAATAGTGCAACACCTCCAGGGCGCATAACTGCAGTTTACAAGCCAGGGAAGGTGCCAGAATCCTGGGCATACATTTTGTTAATAGTGCAACACCTCCAGGGCGCATAACTGCAGTTTACAAGCCAGGGAAGGTGCCAGAATCCTGGGCATACATTTTGTTAATAGTGCAACACCTCCAGGGCGCATAACTGCAGTTTACAAGCCAGGGAAGGTGCCAGAATCCTGGGCATACATTTTGTTAATAGTGCAACACCTCCAGGGCGCATAACTGCACTTTAAAACGTAGGTTAAGAAATTTAGTAGTACTGTTATAGCAGCAGTAGTACGTGTAAATAGTTGATGTTTTAGTCTGTGTGTACTGTCATGTTTGTTACTGCAACGTGTAAATAGTTGATGTTTTAGGGTGTGTGGTTGATGTTTTAGGGTGTGTGTTCAAATAAAATAAAAAATTAAAAAAAACAATAACCTTGATGGTTACCAGGGGCAGATAAAGTGCCACTTTCCATCAGCACCGGGGTGCTGAACCCTGTGATGAGCGCTCAAGTGTTGGCGGAGGAGGTGTAAGCCAGAGGAGGGTGAACAAAAGTTAAAGTGTTTGAACCTCCAGCCCAGAAGGGGGGTGGTGGTGCCGTGAAGAAGGCCGACTATGGATGCTGATGGGCGGACATAGAAGCACCACAAAATCCACCCCCTTTAGGGTCACCAGGGGCACGAGAATACCCTCAACAGAAGGGGTGGTGGTGCCGTGAAGAAGGCCGACTATGGATGCTGATGGGCGGACATAGAAGCACCACAAAATCCACCCCCTTTAGGGTCACCAGGGGCACGAGAATACCCTCAACAGAAGGGGTGGTGGTGCCGTGAAGAAGGCCGACTATGGATGCTGATGGGCGGACATAGAAGCACCACAAAATCCACCCCCTTTAGGGTCACCAGGGGCACGAGGTTCTGGTGGGTGTGAATACCTGTGTTTAGTCCGTGGGGGAGTGCTTAAGTGTGGGGGCCCGGGGACTCAGGGTGTGCAAGGTTATGGAGGTCCCACTGTTATGGGGACATGCTGGAGTCATGAGTCCGTCCTTCGGGGCTCTGTGAGCGGGCAGGTGATTTTCCCCTGGTCTCTGCTGGAGCTGTGAAATGCACAGAGTCCCACTGTTAGGGCATCCTGGAGGTCATGAGTCCGTCTTCGGGCTCTGTGAGCGGGCAAAAAGAGGTGATTTTCCCCTGGTCTCTGCTGGAGCTGTGAAATGCACAGAGTCCCACTGTTAGGGATCCATCCTGGAGGTCATGAGTCCGTCTTTCGGTGCTCTGTGAGCGGGCAAAAAGAGGTGATTTTCCCCTGGTCTCTGCTGGAGCTGTGAAATGCACAGAGTCCCACTGTTAGGGAGTCATCCTGGAGGTCTTTAGTCCGTCTTTCGGTGCTCTGTGAGCGGGCAGAGAGAGGTGATTTTCCCCTGGTCTCTGCTGGAGCTGTGAAATGCACAGAGTCCCACTGTTAGGGATCATCCTGGAGGTCTAGTCCGTCTTTCGGTGCTCTGTGAGCGGGCAAAAGAGGTGATTTTCCCCTGGTCTCTGCTGGAGCTGTGAAATGCACAGAGTCCCACTGTTAGGGATCATCCTGGAGGTCTTTAGTCCGTCTTTCGGTGCTCTGTGAGCGGGCAAGAGAGGTGATTTTCCCCTGGTCTCTGCTGGAGCTGTGAAATGCACAGAGTCCCACTGTTAGGGATCATCCTGGAGGTCTTTAGTCCGTCTTTCGGTGCTCTGTGAGCGGGCAAAGAGGTGATTTTCCCCTGGTCTCTGCTGGAGCTGTGAAATGCACAGAGTCCCACTGTTAGGGAGTCATCCTGGAGGTCTTTAGTCCGTCTTTCGGTGCTCTGTGAGCGGGCAGAGAGAGGTGATTTTCCCCTGGTCTCTGCTGGAGCTGTGAAATGCACAGAGTCCCACTGTTAGGGAGTCATCCTGGAGGTCTTTAGTCCGTCTTTCGGTGCTCTGTGAGCGGGCAGAGAGAGGTGATTTTCCCCTGGTCTCTGCTGGAGCTGTGAAATGCACAGAGTCCCACTGTTAGGGATCATCCTGGAGGTCTTTAGTCCGTCTTTCGGTGCTCTGTGAGCGGGCAGAGAGAGGTGATTTTCCCCTGGTCTCTGCTGGAGCTGTGAAATGCACAGAGTCCCACTGTTAGGGAGTCCTGGAGGTCTTTAGTCCGTCTTTCGGTGCTCTGTGAGCGGGCAGAGAGAGGTGATTTTCCCCTGGTCTCTGCTGGAGCTGTGAAATGCACAGAGTCCCACTGTTAGGGATCCATCCTGGAGGTCTTAGTCCGTCTTTCGGTGCTCTGTGAGCGGGCAGAGAGAGGTGATTTTCCCCTGGTCTCTGCTGGAGCTGTGAAATGCACAGAGTCCCACTGTTAGGGTCATCCTGGAGGTCTTTAGTCCGTCTTTCGGTGCTCTGTGAGCGGGCAGAGAGAGGTGATTTTCCCCTGGTCTCTGCTGGAGCTGTGAAATGCACAGAGTCCCACTGTTAGGGAGTCATCCTGGAGGTCTTTAGTCCGTCTTTCGGTGCTCTGTGAGCGGGCAGAGAGAGGTGATTTTCCCCTGGTCTCTGCTGGAGCTGTGAAATGCACAGAGTCCCACTGTTAGGGAGTCATCCTGGAGGTCTTTAGTCCGTCTTTCGGTGCTCTGTGAGCGGGCAGAGAGAGGTGATTTTCCCCTGGTCTCTGCTGGAGCTGTGAAATGCACAGAGTCCCACTGTTAGGGAGTCATCCTGGAGGTCTTTAGTCCGTCTTTCGGTGCTCTGTGAGCGGGCAGAGAGAGGTGATTTTCCCCTGGTCTCTGCTGGAGCTGTGAAATGCACAGAGTCCCACTGTTAGGGATCCATCCTGGAGGTCATGAGTCCGTACTTTGGGGGTCTGTGAGCGGGCACAGAAGGTGATTTTCCCCTGGTCTCTCCTGGAGCTGTGAAATAACCAGAGTCCCACGTTAGGGACTTCTGCTGGAGGTCTCCTGCATTTAAACAGATTCACCAGTTTCTAACAAGACTTTAGCCCCGATCAGAGCCCTGTTTTCTGGGTAAGACAGCGAGGTGCTGTACCCTGGGTGTCTGGCTCTCTGAGACCC
>JAAOOA010003173.1:7500-18812 GCA_012861695.1 Trematomus loennbergii | reverse complement strand
TGGATATGCCTGGGGTTTGTGTGCTGTGGGCTGTGACAATAGTCGCCAGAGGAACCCCGGACTACAGTTTGTATCGATCCCAAAGACGTAGACCGTCGTAATGTCTGGCAGCCATCAGAGGGACCGCTGGCTGCCATCAGGAGGGACCGCCGGCAGCCATAGGAGGACCGCCGGCAGCCATCAGGAGGGACCGCTGGCAGCCATCAGGAGGGACCGCCGGCTGCCATCAGGAGGGACCGCTGGCAGCCATCAGGAGGACCGCTGGCAGCCATCAGGGGACCGCTGGCAGCCATCAGGAGGGACCGCTGGCTGCCATCAGGAGGGACCGCTGGCAGCCATCAGGAGGGACCACCGGCAGCCATCAGGAGGGACTGCTGGCTGCCATCAGGAGGGACCGCTGGCAGCCATCAGGAGGGACCGCCGGCAGCCATCAGGAGGGACTGCTGGCAGCCATCAGGAGGACCGCTGGCAGCCATCAGGAGGGACCGCTGGCTGCCATCAGGAGGGACCGCTGGCAGCCATCAGGAGGGACCGCTGGCTGCCATCAGGAGGGACCGCTGGCTGCCATCAGGAGGGACCGCTGGCAGCCATCAGGAGGGACGCTGGCAGCCATCAGGAGGGACCGCTGGCTGCCATCAGGAGGGACCGCTGGCTGCCATCAGGAGGGACCGCTGGCAGCCATCAGGAGGGACCGCTGGCAGCCATCAGGAGGGACCGCTGGCAGCCATCAGGAGGGACCGCTGGCAGCCGGCATCTCACTCCAGAGTGTCAACACTTTGTTTCCGGTAAGCTCTTCACTTATTGTTATATTTTTGTCAGAAATACGTTTTCAAAATACTTCAACATAGATAATTCAGTTGCCGAATAATAATGACCGTTAGCAGTGTCATGGTAACATAGCATGAGTAAAATACTCCCAGTTTTGAAAGGACTGCATTCGTTTAGCTCTGTGTTCCTTTACGCTTGAAACCGACTGCATTTGAATAAAAGACAGAAATGGCCGTTCTCAATATTATTGAATGCATGCCTTAAATTACTTGTGTATGTATATTACATGTATTATTGCTACTTTTACTTCAGTTAAGGATCGTAATACTTCTTGTCATTATCTTATTAGGAGGCCTATACACACATTAATATTCTACCATGTTTGCCTCTGTCTGCTTAGGAAGAACACATGACATCCCCATGAGCCCTGACTACATCCCCATGAGCCCTGACTACATCCCCATGAGCCTGACTACATCCCCATGAGCCCTGACTACATCCCATGAGCCCTGACTACATCCCCATGAGCCCTGACTACATCCCCATGAGCCCTGACTACATCCCCATGAGCCTGACTACATCCCCATGAGCCCTGACTACATCCCCATGAGCCCTGACTACATCCCATGAGCCCTGACTACATCCCCATGAGCCCTGACTACATCCCCATGAGCCCTGACTACATCCCCATGAGCCCTGACTACATCCCATGAGCCTGACTACATCCCCATGAGCCCTGACTACATCCCATGAGCCCTGACTACATCCCCATGAGCCCTGACTACATCCCCATGAGCCCTGACTACATCCCCATGAGCCCTGACTACATCCCATGAGCCCTGACTACATCCCCATGAGCCCTGACTACACCCCATGAGCCCTGACTACATCCCCATGAGCCCTGACTACATCCCCATGAGCCCTGACTACATCCCCATGAGCCCTGACTACATCCCCATGAGCCCTGACTACATCCCCATGAGCCCTGACTACACCCCATGAGCCCTGACTACATCCCCATGAGCCCTGACTACATCCCCATGAGCCTGACTACACTACATCCCCATGAGCCCTGACTACATCCCCATGAGCCCTGACTACATCCCCATGAGCCCTGACTACATCCCCATGAGCCCTGACTACATCCCCATGAGCCCTGACTACATCCCCATGAGCCTGCCTGACTACATCCCCATGAGCCCTGACTACAACCCCATGAGCCCTGACTACATCCCCATGAGCCCTGACTACATCCCCATGAGCCCTGACTACATCCCCATGAGCCCTGACTACATCCCCATGAGCCCTGACTACATCCCCATGAGCCCTGACTACATCCCATGAGCCCTGACTACATCCCCATGAGCCCTGACTACATCCCCATGAGCCCTGACTACAACCCCATGAGCCCTGACTACATCCCCATGAGCCCTGACCTGACTACATCCCCATGAGACTACCTGACTACATCCCCATGAGCCCTGACTACATCCCATGAGCCCTGACTACATCCCCATGAGCCCTGACTACATCCCCATGAGCCCTGACTACATCCCCATGAGCCCTGACTACATCCCCATGAGCCCTGACTACATCCCATGAGCCCTGACTACATCCCCATGAGCCCTGACTACATCCCATGAGCCCTGACTACATCCCCATGAGCCCTGACTACATCCCATGAGCCCTGACTACATCCCCATGAGCCCTGACTACATCCCCATGAGCCCTGACTACATCCCCATGAGCCCTGACTAATCCCATGAGCCCTGACTACATCCCATGAGCCCTGACTACATCCCCATGAGCCCCCTGACTACATCCCCATGAGCCCTGACTACATCCCATGAGCCCTGACTACATCCCCATGAGCCCTGACTACATCCCCATGAGCCCTGACTACATCCCCATGAGCCCTGACTACATCCCCATGAGCCCTGACTACATCCCCATGAGCCCTGACTACATCCCATGAGCCCTGACTACATCCCCATGAGCCCTGACTACATCCCCATGAGCCCTGACTACATCCCCATGAGCCCTGACTACATCCCCATGAGCCCTGACTACATCCCATGAGCCCTGACTACATCCCCATGAGCCCTGACTACATCCCCATGAGCCCTGACTACATCCCATGAGCCCTGACTACATCCCCATGAGCCCTGACTACATCCCCATGAGCCCTGACTACATCCCATGAGCCCTGACTACATCCCCATGAGCCCTGACTACATCCCCATGAGCCCTGACTACATCCCCATGAGCCCTGACTACATCCCCATGAGCCCTGACTACATCCCCATGAGCCCTGACTACATCCCCATGAGCCCTGACTACATCCCCATGAGCCCTGACTACATCCCCATGAGCCCTGACTACATCCCCATGAGCCCTGACTACATCCCCATGAGCCTGACTACATCCCATGAGCCCTGACTACATCCCCATGAGCCCTGACTACATCCCCATGAGCCCTGACTACATCCCATGAGCCCTGACTACATCCCCATGAGCCCTGACTACATCCCCATGAGCCCTGACTACATCCCCATGAGCCCTGACTACATCCCATGAGCCCTGACTACATCCCCATGAGCCCTGACTACATCCCCATGAGCCCTGACTACATCCCCATGAGCCCTGACTACACCCCATGAGCCCTGACTACATCCCCATGAGCCCTGACTACATCCCCAGCCTGTTTGCACACGTCAGCTGGACAGCGGCAGAGAAGCATCTATGCCACCAGCAGATTTGAGCATACTCAGCAGATGAAAAGGAAACGGACTGAGACTTTGGTTCCTGGTAGTGACCATGAGACTGTGGCACCTCCCAGCACCAGTGACGCCACTGGGCTTGACATCACCTTAGTTGAACAGGTAGAATGTGTGAAAGATGACCACAGTTACTCTCAAGCCATTCTTAGCTCAGGTATTGTGGAACCATGCTCACATGCAGCCTGCCAAGCTACAGTCAAGGCATTGACAAACGAGTGTGCACGATTAAGAGCTGAGGTTAATTGTCTTAAGGACAAAGTAATGTGCTGTCTTTCAATGAAGAAGCCTTCAAAGGAAATGATGAGATGGTCCAGGAACTAACAGGCCTACCAAGCTATGCTAAAATGATGGTTGTTTTTGGTTTCCTGTCTGGGTTGTGAAAGCCGGTCCTGACTGACTCCCTTTCATAGCTTTTTATTAACACTGATGAGAATGAGGCTTAACTTACCTTTATATTTCTTTGTTTACTTTTTCATATGTCTAAGAGCAGTGTTGTCAGAATGTTCAACAATACTTTAGATGTCATGTCAGACTGTCACCACTTATATGTTGGCCCTCCAAAGATCACATTCAGGTTAGTCTGCCCATGTGTTTCAGGGATCGTTTTAGCAACTGCACTTCCATCATTGACTGTTTTGAACATGTTTGTAGAGAAGCCAAAGAATGTAAGGGCACGTGCACAAACTCCTATTACAAGCACCTCAACACTGTAACATATCTCATTTCTATAACACCACAGGGTGTTACATCCTTTGTGTCAAAGGGCTGGGTTAGGGTTAGGGTTAGGGTTAGGGTTAGGGTTAGGGTTAGGGTTAGGGTTAGCTAAGTGGCATCCTTTGTGTGGTGTTACACAAAGGATGTAACACCACAGGGTGTTACATCCTTTGTGTCAAAGGGCTGGGTTAGGGTTAGGGTTAGGGTTAGGGTTAGGGTTAGGGTTAGGGTTAGCTAAGTGGCATCCTTTGTGTGGTGTTACACAAAGGATGTAACACCACAGGGTGTTACATCCTTTGTGTCAAAGGGCTGGGTTAGGGTTAGGGTTAGGGTTAGGGTTAGGGTTAGGGTTAGGGTTAGCTAAGTGGCATCCTTTGTGTGGTGTTACACAAAGGATGTAACACCACAGGGTGTTACATCCTTTGTGTCAAAGGGCTGGGGGGGAGCACAAGTACATACAGAAAAGTGCTCTATCTTGAGAAACTATCACCAGGAGATGTTGTTCTTGCTGATAGAGGCTTCAATGTGAAAGACACTGTGGGACTGTATAATGCACATTGAAAATACCAGCATTCACCAAAGGCAAGCAGCACTGCATCCACTGGAACTTGAATCCACAAGGGGACTCGCTGCCGTCAGGATCCATGTGGAAAGAGTCATTGGTCAGGAACAAATACACCATCCTTCAGAGCACCATCCGCTGTCTCTTTGCCAAGCAGCCACTCAAGGACAACCTACTTCCCTTGACAAGATGGTAACAGTTTGCTGTGCTCTTTGTAATGTCTGCCCATCTGTGGTACCCACAGAATAGATAGATACTATTTGTAAGTCGCTTTTGATAAAAGCGTTAGCTAAATGAAACAAAATGCTTATTGTGTATTCCCTTTTCTATGTATGTTGGATTCATACATTAAAATGTCCAGTTTTGAACTAATAAACGTCACTTTATCCAAGTATTTGTTCTTTGAGGTTTTTTAAATACTCCTACTTATACTACAATGCATGCAAGTATTAGATACGTTATTTATTGCACAATCTACAGTGAATGAATATGTAAGGTTAATGGGTACACAAAAACTGACCATGAAGACAAAAGAAAAAGACCAGACAAGAAGAGCTTCTTAATGTCCCCCAGATGTTTTGTCAGAGGTTGCAGTGGGGGAGAAGCGTGGCACAGTAAACCATTTACCCAACAACTCTGGTAGTATCCCCGTTCTGATGAAGTTTACCACCTTTGAATGGGCAACATCAAACATGATGCGCTGTTTAAAAAGTTCTTGAGGTGTCCACACAACAAAATCACAGAACATTACCTCTGCGACACGCATTTGTGCCTGCACTTGATACATATAGCTGTGATCCAGCTTTAGGCTCATCACACCTCCCTCAGGGACAGTCAGGCAGAACCGCGAGTCTTTGGTGCATTCAAGTAGACTGCGGTCTTTAGCGCTGAAAGGACACTTAATTTCTAAAATGCCAGGCTCATGGCAAGCACAGGTCACGATACCATGGGGGCACCAATCCATGGCAGCATGAGCCCTGATGCTGCAACATTAATGTCTTCATGGTGATCTTGCATAGCCACCAGGTAAGACTTTTTGGCAGTGTCCTCGTTTTGTAAACCCCATCTGAGGAAAAGAACATGTTATTTTGAACATTTTGGAAAAAAACTCATCACTTTAAAAAGTCCCTAAAATACTGCTATTAGAATGTTAATATCTTGTTTTACCCTCATAATATCTAGTTACTCCATTATTGTCTTTATTCATGATGAAGTAGTGGAAATGATTTAGTCTTGTTGCCTAAATATATATATATATACCTGGTCGCTTCAGTGGAAAACTGAGAGGAGCGAGGATAGCAAACTCTTTTAATCAAAGACGAAGAGCTCTCTGTCTTGGCTGCCTCATGGAAGGATGACGCAGTAACCCTGCTCTCTGCTCAAACCAGACCCTCGACCTACTCTGTTTCCTGGTCTTCTCCTCAACTAACAAACACTCAAAAAGAATTGAACTATCAAAAGAGCTGTAATTATCAGAAAGCAGTGAAGTTATTCTTGTTGATGTTTAGGATTTAGCATTGTGACACGCTTTTATTTTACCGTAAGCCATTTCTATTTCTTACCTGCTCTGGTGTGAGATTCAGCTCCTCAAAGACTTTGGCACCCTCCTCTAGCAGTGCAGGCAAATCCAGTACAAGTCTGCTGCTTTGATACAGACTGGTAAGGGGTGTTGGCAGGTCCAGCGTGTATCTGTGGGAATGGCCTTCAATGACCGACAGGATAGCACTTTTCTTGGGCTTTGTCTCTTGTTCTTCACTTTGGTGGAGTTGTTCACAGAATAACTTGAAATCATCAGCAGATGGTCTCATGTGCTGAAACAGGTCTTCGGTTTGAACCAGTTCTTTGATGGCGAAGATGTTAGACACCTCATCGTCAGTGGCGGCTGGTGGAAAATATTTTAGGTGGGGCTGTGGAAATGGTGATCAAACAATACTAGAGGGGTCCGGGGGGATGCTCCCCCGGTAATTTTATTTGAGAAAAGACCCCTTAAATCATGACTTCTGGTGATGTTAGAGGGGGGGGGGGGGGGGAAGGACAATTTGAGGCTTAAAAGATGAGAAGACTGATCAATACCTCCATAACTTCAGTGTGGTTAGCTATGAATCTTCCAAAACTTCCAAGCACCTTGTCCTGGACATAGTGTCTACAGCATAAACTGTGCAACAGTACAGTAGGCCCACACAAACTGCAGAACACTGATTTAATTCCCATTTAACCTGTTAAGGGGCTTTTTTTTCCCCGTTTTTGTTCTCACGAAACTGTGTCTCAGGGCTTCTTAAAATGTAATAAACTATTCATGTGTCCTACTCAGAGGAAACGCATCTAACTGATGATATGAACCATGTTTACCGAAACAAAACACAAGTCTCACAAGAAGCGTCTAAATGAGCCCTGAGCGAAAAAATGCTAACGCACTCTAGGTATAAATCAATGGATATACTTATCGGATATGCACAAACAAATATAAGTATCATCACTGAGCGATCAGAACTCGCGGCAGGGGAAGCAAATCCAGACATCACACGACGTAGCTTTAGGTAGCAACACATGGAGATATGCTCACCTTTTGCAGAATAACAATTCTGATCAAAAAGGAGAAAAACGCAGCTGAAGGTTAATCCATAGGTTAATCCAATGTGTCTGTCACTTTGAAAAATGATTGATGATCCATAATTCCATTTTTATGTCAAAAACGGAGTTTTCATTAGCTGCTAATGGTAGCTTCCAGAGTGTATGACAGCTTCCTGTTTTGTCTCCTTGGATACGAGTCCAAACCAAGCCCCAGGAAGTGCGCCGGACTCAGATGAAAATATTCGTGCTGGCCAAACGGCGGTACTACACTTCCTTTTGGTTGCCAGGCCCGGAAACACTTTTCCCCATTGACTTACATGGGGAAAGAGTGGTCTGTAAATCGTTGGATAATTGTTTTTAAACTAAATAAACTACCCAGTATGAACACTTGTATAGCCCTTATTAAAAACATTCGTTACTCAAGTTGTAAAAATGTGCTAATAACGTTATTCTGAGAGTTATTTCCCTCTGCATTATGAACGCGCATCTAACCCACGGGACCGCGCCGCCCCGCACGTTCATGTTACGTGTTCAGCACTACATGCGTTTATCTTTACCCATGGATGCACAATAAGAACGGACCCGCCTTACTGCCAGCCCACGGAGCTGTAATAATGGATATATTGCACATGTTTGCTGTAATTCATCATTTGTAAAATAGTATACTACATGGGCTGTATGATTACATCTTGTACCGTAAATGTTGTATTAAATAAAGTTAATATTACCGACGTAGATTAACGTCCCTGTAGCTTCTTATTGCACTAAGAAGCTTATTGCACTGTATATATATATATACATATATACATATATATATATATATATACATATATATATATATATATATATATATACATATATATACATATATATATATATATACAGTGCATAATTCTTTCATGCTAAATGAAGCTCTGTTGCTTGGATATCACTAGATCCTGTTACAGCGTAATATAAAAGTACATAACGATTGATGTGTAAATTAGCATAATTACTAGCTAACCGCTAGCTGCTAACTGCCGCCTCGTTAATATCAAATCTATCATAACAAACCATTACCATGCTGTCATGAACGTGCGGTGCTGTTACGTGTACGCAAATTGACGTGCTTGATGTGAACGAGCATTTTGGGGGGCATGGTTAAAGTTGCGCATGCGCTATGAGCGCACATACGGGTACTTCTCAGGCATGCTGGGTAATCTGTGACGTTTCGCTCTCTCAAAAGTTGGGCCATTTTATCATCATGCGCGAATGAGCAACTCTCATAGGAATGAATGAGGCCCCGCTCCCACGCTGTATCCAGTTCTTATTATACATCCATGGTCCAAACAACTCACAGACTGCACCGGGCGCTCACGTAGGAGCCCTGTGACCATCAGATTTGACGCGCTGATTGGCTGAAATGATGTTTTCGCGGCATAGTTTACACGTTACAGATAGCAACAGTCAGCTGCTAGTGGCTGCACTGAGGGCTCCTCTCTTAGCGCCCAGACGAGAGAAGGTACACGGGCAAGGCCAGGCAGGAAACATGTGACTTATCAGTAACTTTAGACATCGTAACACAATTTTAAACGAGATTTTATTGTAGATTATACATTTTACTGATACCATTTATATAATATTTACCTTGTTTATTAAAAATAAAATTTAAAAAATATATTTTTTAAAATATATATATATTTTTTCATATGGGAAGAGGTGGGGCGGCGCCCCTAGCGCCCCTATGGACCGGCCGCCACTGCTCATCGTACTTCACCATGTTAGTGCTAGGCTGTGTCCAGGTGCATGGCTTCTCTGTGCATGTTTGCTCTCTTCTCAACAGCAGCCACAGCTGTAACCATAAGTGCTGCTGCGTGGGAACAAACCTCTCCTAACCCTGCCATGCATGTACAATGCGCCATCACCACTGTCCCGTCCTCCTGCACCACAATCCATGGAGATGTTGGCTTGCTGTTCAAAGCCTGGGAATGATTGACCTGTTAAGTGAAAAATGCAGTACATTAATGTTGTCATATGAAAGCTAAACTCTCCTGAGCTTGTACAAATGTAAGATTCAAAGGTTTATTGTCAAATACAATAGCTACAGCGCAGATTGGCATTTCATATCTGAAGTCCCAGGCTGCTCCAAAAGTAGGCTACAACATACAATATCCTTAAGACATCAAGAAACAAGTAAAGATAGAGCAAAATATAACAATAGTGCAAGTGACAGAGAATCGTGAAAGAAACATGGACCTCTATATAGCTACTGTAGCTGCCAGCTGGAGTTATGATGTTAGCTAGGAATACCATATGCTAGCAACTGGCTAGCAAGCTAACATCATCACTTTAGACATAAATACAACTATAATAACACGTTTTATGATTGTTGGTAAATGACTTCCCTTGCTGGGCTGTCAGAAGAGGGGAGAAAAAGAGATCTCCGTCCTCCGTGTTTTATTATATAGAGTCGTTATTCATTTGTTTTAAAGCTCAATAAATAACAAAGAAGACCTTTGACCGGCACTTTTCTAATTTTGTCCTTTAACGGACATCTTGACCGGCGAAAGAAAGTGAAAGTGAAACTCTGCTGCACGGTCCCCTCGTTCCTTGGAAGAGGCGGAGAGGTGGGTGTTTGTCATCTGCTGGTGGACTAACCGGAGAGAATAGAGAGGCGAAGTCCCTCCCCTTCCGGTGGACCTCCATGGGACCTTATTTCGGAAAAATGATGCATTGAAGTCAATGGAGAGAGAAATTATCTTTCGATCCCGTTTGAATTGTGCCACGAATTACACATATGATGTTTGGCAATTTAAAAGATAATTTTGCAAGTAAAAAAAATAAAATGTGTGGTAAACTGTGAAGTAACACATTTGTTTGTGTGAACCGCTCAATGAACTACATCTCTGGTCTCACAGAACAACACACGTCACCAAGATGGCCGTCACTACTGTCAACAAACGATTGACTACCCTCACTATCACCACAATGAAACACGTGCTGAAGAAAGTCATGCAAAGCTGCCTGCCTGCCTTCCTTTGATTCTCTCTGAACTGCCCGGTCGTTTTAATGTTTAATGTCAACCATTTGTGCAGATAGCATGAAGTAGAGAAGATTGCCGATGCTAACGTTAGCGTTAGCATTTCTCCCCCGGGCTTAAATGGTGTATTATAGAATGATCACACTGGTGACAGTACTCTTCAAAGGGTTCACGAAATATGACTACTACTCTTACTGTTTAACATGTTGGGTTACTTAATGTTACTTCATGTTAAGGCTAATAAAAATGACAAGGCTGTAATGCTAACTAACGTGCTAGCTACTAGCTAGCTTGATCCAGAGTACTCCTGGTCCTTTCATCAGACGGGAAGCGAAAGAACGAGCAAGACCCATTGCTGGTATAATAACAACCTGGTACTAAGCACACAGGCATCTTGTTAAAGTTATCTTATCTTAGCCAGCGCCATATAGATAGATTATATCTATATGGCGCTGATCGTATATATACGGTATTATACGTGTATCGTAGTGTCTCAATTGTGACATCACTTACGCGACTCTGGGATTTGTAGTCTTTCTAGTTTCGTATTTTTCAAAGTCTTATATTTCAACAGTTTTACGACAAACTGTGACTTTTTTGACATGGAAATGATTTTTTAAGATTGACAAACATCATATGTGTAATTCATGGCACAATTCAAACGGGATCGAAAGATACGTTTTCTCTCCCCATTGACTTCAATGCATAATTTTTCCGAAATAAGGTCCCATTACCCGGAAGTAAGTGGGCGTGACTTCGCCACTCTATAACAGTGCTTGCCTCGACGGGGAGGGATTGCATTGAATTAAAGCAGCAGGAGCAAACGCTTGCCTCGGGGAGGGAGAAAGAAAGCCACAGCGGAGAATAAACAGAAGGGTAACCATGGTAACTATGGGCG
>JAAOOA010003173.1:0-2500 GCA_012861695.1 Trematomus loennbergii | reverse complement strand
TGAGGCCCCTCCCCCCGCACACACAGAGAGAGAGTGAGGCCCCTCCCCCCGCACACACAGAGAGAGAGGGAGGCCCCTCCCCCCGCACACAGAGAGAGAGTGAGGCCCCGCCCCCGCACACACAGAGAGAGAGTGAGGCCCCTCCCCCCGCACACACAGAGAGAGAGTGAGGCCCCTCCCCCCGCACACACAGAGAGACAGTGAGGCCCCGCCCCCCGCACACACAGAGAGAGAGGGAGATCGCTCTTCTGGAGTGAAGAGAGCGGAAATAATGATATTGCAAGTTAGAAATGTAAGATGCATTTTGACAGACAAGACGGCAATTGGGGGAAAATATGCTGCATTTTGAATGTCCGATAGTCCACCATTAACACCTCAGTCCCGTCTCGTCTCGTCAACGAAAACTAAATATACATTTCGTCAAATTTTCGTTATCAAGAATCTATTTTTAGCTCGTCATCGTCTCGTCTTAGTCATGTAAAAAAGGTCGTTGACGAACATTTTTCGTCATAGTTTTCGTTGACGAAATTAACACTGCGCCAAATATCCTTATGTTGCCATGTTAGCAAAGCGCTACCTGTATCTGCTACCTCTGTCCCTAGAGAGAGGGTGGTCTCCACAGCAGGAGACATTAGTGCCAGCAGATCTGCCCTTTCAGCAAGCAATGTGGACAAGTTCATCTTTCTTTAAAACATGAAAATACAATGAGAGCCTAACGTCAAGCTGGCTGCTTAGGTGCTAGTGCAGTACAGTTCAAATACAGATGATTTCAGTTCATCCAAATGCTGCACCTTAATGTCTATTTTATTATATTTTGTATTTATTTGGATGAATACATTATTCACATTTTAATAATAATAAAAATAAAAATATATATTTTATGTTTTGTGATCATTTAGTGGGAATGCTGATACAGCATTCCCACTAAATGTTATGCTACGGACAAAATTCTTATTATTATTATTCCATCCAATTATTTTGCGCCCTTCTTCTCCCACATTCAACATCGCAGAAACTCCGTTCAAACATCAAAACGTTCAGCTCGGTCGGGAATCGAGGCTATTACTTTTATCATTCATAACTTTCATAATTCCAGAGATACATCCCATAATACATCACATTTTTAACCATGAAGTCAATGGAGACATTCTTCAGACTTCAACAATCTTCATGCGACTTCAACTGCTAACTGTTCATTCATACTTTCACTCAGAAACCTCATTCCAACTTTAAAATGTTACACATCTTTCTGACATTATTCGTGTAACACAACTTTTAAATCTGATTCTTACTTTTAGAGATATTAAACATTGTTCAGACCTTGGTAAAGAGGTTTTCTTCAGATTTAACATTAACTAGAGTGCGTGATGTCACAGCTAGAGGGTAGGAAATCTTGAAATGTGCCTTCATATTTTTTTTTAAAACTGCCATAATTCCCAAACCCTACATTCTTGAGACATAATTTTTCATGACAAACGTAGGAAAACATCTCGTAGCTTGAAAAATGACAAATAATTAAGCAAAATAATTAAACAAAATGCCTCTTGAGGGCATGAAGTGACAAAAACGTTCAACATGTCTCCATTAAAGCCCATTGTAATTTCAGGCAGATATTTCCTCACAGCAGCAGCCGCACACCTTTTTAAACTGCCAAAAAGGCCACATTATTAACCCGAAAGTACACAAAATTACACTTCAGATACTCAACTTCCTTGACATGCTTCACGTTTTGAAATTTCACAGATATCTGTTATCGTTCTTCCACAAAACGTTCACATGTAAGAGGTTCATCTCTCATTCAGAACAATGAAACCTTTGATCTAGCACCTCGTTAGCTCAAATATAAACACCTGTGTCATGGAACACGATGATGTCACATTGACAGGTTTGGTAACGATGCAGCCATCAACGCATCTAAGCGTATTATGGGGTGTCATCATGTCGTTGCCATGGCGACAGACCACTCGCCATGAAGCACGATGTCGCTGTAAGTCCAATGGACACGGTCCGATCGTCCCCCAAACTTCGCTTGTATATCACCGGTCCAGCCCTCAACAGCTCTACGTCAATTATGGGGTTTCTTCAAATGCCGTTGCCATGGTAACACAAGGCTCGCCATGAAACACGGTTTTCTCATAACTTCAGTGAAAATGCTCCAAACAGCCCAAAACTTCACAGGTTTGGTAACGATGCAGCCATCAACGCATCTAACCGTATTATGGGGTGTCATCAAATGCCGTTGCCATGGCGACAGACCACTCGCCATGAAACAAGATGTCGCTGTAAGTCCAATGGACACGGTCCAATCGTCCCCCAATCTTCACTTGTATATCACCGGTCCATGCCTCAACAGCTCTACGCCAAATCTGAGATCTCACCATATGCCGTTTCCATGGAAACGCATCCCTCGCCATAAAAGACTATGTCGCTATAACTCCTATGAAAATGTTCAAAAAGTGCTCAAACTTCACATGTGTGCTAACAGTCCAGCCGTGAAGAC
>JAAOOA010003172.1:0-20026 GCA_012861695.1 Trematomus loennbergii | reverse complement strand
AAGCTTCTCTATGGCTATCTCACCCTCCATTGGAGCCTCCTGTATGGCCACCGTACGGGCGTGTACGCAAACATGAAAAACAGTGAGGTCTTAGAGGCAGCCATAAGGGGAACTGCTGAGGGCTACATCATCCATGTGCAGGATCACAAGACGGCCAAGACATATGGCGAAGCACAGCTGGCGCTTACAGTAGAGGAGTTTAGCTGGGTCATGCGGTGGATGGGGATTAAAAAGGTATTGCTGGGTCCTCAGAATGAATTCTTCCTTTTCACAAGGGGGAATCGGGCCTCCAAGAACCTGAACGCTCACTTGAAGAGGGCATGGGCTGATGCTGGGCTAGAAACAGCCGTCACCTTCACAATCCTGCGCACTGCCCTGGCTGACAATATCAAGCATCACCAAGATCCAGAAAGCCGGTCGATTCTCGCCAGGTTTATGTGTCACGACGTAACCACGGCGGACCGGTTCTACGCGAATGCGCCGGGAATAAAGGAGGCATTGAGAATCCGCTCCATGTTCAGGGCGTCATCAGATGCGGCAGCAGCTGCATCATCATCAGAAGGATGTCTACCGCTGTCAGATGGGGAGACCTCCGAAGAGGGCTGCTATAACAGCACTGCTCCATCATCTCCATCATCTCCATCATCTTCACCTGATGGGTCATTGGAGCGGCAGCAGCAGCGGAAGCGGAAGCGGGAGGGAAAGAGGCCAATGAAGTCGGGACCGGGGCTGGTTGACACTCCTGATGATGGGGCAGGGGCCGTGGACTCAACCTGTTTGCCCTGGTGCACCGTAAGAATTAGACGCCTTTGGTCCCCTGAATCCCGCTAAACATATGGGCATACATTTTGTTAATAGTGCAACACCTCCAGGGCGCATAACTGCAGTTTACAAGCCAGGGAAGGTGCCAGAATCCTGGGCATACATTTTGTTAATAGTGCAACACCTCCAGGGCGCATAACTGCAGTTTACAAGCCAGGGAAGGTGCCAGAATCCTGGGCATACATTTTGTTAATAGTGCAACACCTCCAGGGCGCATAACTGCAGTTTACAAGCCAGGGAAGGTGCCAGAATCCTGGGCATACATTTTGTTAATAGTGCAACACCTCCAGGGCGCATAACTGCAGTTTACAAGCCAGGGAAGGTGCCAGAATCCTGGGCATACATTTTGTTAATAGTGCAACACCTCCAGGGCGCATAACTGCACTTTAAAACGTAGGTTAAGAAATTTAGTAGTACTGTTATAGCAGCAGTAGTACGTGTAAATAGTTGATGTTTTAGTCTGTGTGTACTGTCATGTTTGTTACTGCAACGTGTAAATAGTTTTTGTTAGTGTGTGGTTGATGTTTTAGGGTGTGTGTTCAAATAAAATAAAAAATTTAAAAAAAAACAATAACCTTGATGGTTACCAGGGGCAGATAAAGTGCCACTTTCCATCAGCACCGGGGTGCTGAACCCTGTGATGAGCGCTCAAGTGTTGGCGGAGGAGGTGTAAGCCAGAGGAGGGTGAACAAAAGTTAAAGTGTTTGAACCTCCAGCCCAGAAGGGGGGTGGTGGTGCCGTGAAGAAGGCCGACTATGGATGCTGATGGGCGGACATAGAAGCACCACAAAATCCACCCCCTTTAGGGTCACCAGGGGCACGAGAATACCCTCAACAGAAGGGGTGGTGGTGCCGTGAAGAAGGCCGACTATGGATGCTGATGGGCGGACATAGAAGCACCACAAAATCCACCCCCTTTAGGGTCACCAGGGCACGAGAATACCCTCAACAGAAGGGGTGGTGGTGCCGTGAAGAAGGCCGACTATGGATGCTGATGGGCGGACATAGAAGCACCACAAAATCCACCCCCTTTAGGGTCACCAGGGGCACGAGAATACCCTCAACAGAAGGGGTGGTGGTGCCGTGAAGAAGGCCGACTATGGATGCTGATGGGCGGACATAGAAGCACCACAAAATCCACCCCCTTTAGGGTCACCAGGGGCACGAGAATACCCTCAACAGAAGGGGTGGTGGTGACGTGAAGAAGGCCGACTATGGATGCTGATGGGCGGACATAGAAGCACCACAAAATCCACCCCCTTTAGGGTCACCAGGGGCACGAGGTTCTGGTGGGTGTGAATACCTGTGTTTAGTCCGTGGGGGAGTGCTTAAGTGTGGGGGCCCGGGGACTCAGGGTGTGCAAGGTTATGGAGGTCCCACTGTTATGGGGACATGCTGGAGGTCATGAGTCCGTCCTTCGGGGCTCTGTGAGCGGGCAAAAAGAGGTGATTTTCCCCTGGTCTCTGCTGGAGCTGTGAAATGCACAGAGTCCCACTGTTAGGGATCCATCCTGGAGGTCATGAGTCCGTCTTTCGGTGCTCTGTGAGCGGGCAAAAAGAGGTGATTTTCCCCTGGTCTCTGCTGGAGCTGTGAAATGCACAGAGTCCCACTGTTAGGGATCCATCCTGGAGGTCATGAGTCCGTCTTTCGGTGCTCTGTGAGCGGGCAAAAAGAGGTGATTTTCCCCTGGTCTCTGCTGGAGCTGTGAAATGCACAGAGTCCCACTGTTAGGGATCTCCTGGAGGTCCTAGTCCGTCTTTCGGTGCTCTGTGAGCGGGCAGAGAGAGGTGATTTTCCCCTGGTCTCTGCTGGAGCTGTGAAATGCACAGAGTCCCACTGTTAGGGACTGCTGCTGGAGGTCTCTAGCCCGTCTTTCGGTGCTCTGTGAGCGGGCAGAGAGAGGTGATTTTCCCCTGGTCTCTGCTGGAGCTGTGAAATGCACAGAGTCCCACTGTTAGGGAGTCATCCTGGAGGTCTTTAGTCCGTCTTTCGGTGCTCTGTGAGCGGGCAGAGAGAGGTGATTTTCCCCTGGTCTCTGCTGGAGCTGTGAAATGCACAGAGTCCCACTGTTAGGGACTCCTGGAGGTCTTAGTCCGTCTTTCGGTGCTCTGTGAGCGGGCAGAGAGAGGTGATTTTCCCCTGGTCTCTGCTGGAGCTGTGAAATGCACAGAGTCCCACTGTTAGGGAGTCATCCTGGAGGTCTTTAGTCCGTCTTTCGGTGCTCTGTGAGCGGGCAGAGAGAGGTGATTTTCCCCTGGTCTCTGCTGGAGCTGTGAAATGCACAGAGTCCCACTGTTAGGGAGTCATCCTGGAGGTCTTTAGTCCGTCTTTCGGTGCTCTGTGAGCGGGCAGAGAGGTGATTTTCCCCTGGTCTCTGCTGGAGCTGTGAAATGCACAGAGTCCCACTGTTAGGGATCATCCTGGAGGTCAGAGTCCGTCTTTCGGTGCTCTGTGAGCGGGCAAAAGAGGTGATTTTCCCCTGGTCTCTGCTGGAGCTGTGAAATGCACAGAGTCCCACTGTTAGGGATCATCCTGGAGGTCATGAGTCCGTCTTTCGGTGCTCTGTGAGCGGGCAGAAGAGGTGATTTTCCCCTGGTCTCTGCTGGAGCTGTGAAATGCACAGAGTCCCACTGTTAGGGAGTCTCCTGGAGGTCTTAGTCCGTCTTTCGGTGCTCTGTGAGCGGGCAAGAGAGGTGATTTTCCCCTGGTCTCTGCTGGAGCTGTGAAATGCACAGAGTCCCACTGTTAGGGATCTCCTGGAGGTCTGAGTCCGTCTTTCGGTGCTCTGTGAGCGGGCAGAGGTGATTTTCCCCTGGTCTCTGCTGGAGCTGTGAAATGCACAGAGTCCCACTGTTAGGGAGTCATCCTGGAGGTCTTTAGTCCGTCTTTCGGTGCTCTGTGAGCGGGCAAGAGGTGATTTTCCCCTGGTCTCTGCTGGAGCTGTGAAATGCACAGAGTCCCACTGTTAGGGAGTCATCCTGGAGGTCTTTAGTCCGTCTTTCGGTGCTCTGTGAGCGGGCAGAGAGAGGTGATTTTCCCTGGTCTCTGCTGGAGCTGTGAAATGCACAGAGTCCCACTGTTAGGGGTCATCCTGGAGGTCTTTAGTCCGTCTTTCGGTGCTCTGTGAGCGGGCAGAGAGAGGTGATTTTCCCCTGGTCTCTGCTGGAGCTGTGAAATGCACAGAGTCCCACTGTTAGGGATCTCCTGGAGGTCTTAGCCGTCTTTCGGTGCTCTGTGAGCGGGCAAGAGGTGATTTTCCCCTGGTCTCTGCTGGAGCTGTGAAATGCACAGAGTCCCACTGTTAGGGATCCATCCTGGAGGTCATGAGTCCGTCTTTCGGTGCTCTGTGAGCGGGCAAAAAGAGGTGATTTTCCCCTGGTCTCTGCTGGAGCTGTGAAATGCACAGAGTCCCACTGTTAGGGATCCATCCTGGAGGTCATGAGTCCGTCTTTCGGTGCTCTGTGAGCGGGCAAAAAGAGGTGATTTTCCCCTGGTCTCTGCTGGAGCTGTGAAATGCACAGAGTCCCACTGTTAGGGATCTCCTGGAGGTCTTAGCCCTCTTTCGGTGCTCTGTGAGCGGGCAGAGAGAGGTGATTTTCCCCTGGTCTCTGCTGGAGCTGTGAAATGCACAGAGTCCCACTGTTAGGGAGTCATCCTGGAGGTCTTTAGTCCGTCTTTCGGTGCTCTGTGAGCGGGCAAGAGAGGTGATTTTCCCCTGGTCTCTGCTGGAGCTGTGAAATGCACAGAGTCCCACTGTTAGGGATCTCCTGGAGGTCTCTAGTCCGTCTTTCGGTGCTCTGTGAGCGGGCAGAGAGAGGTGATTTTCCCCTGGTCTCTGCTGGAGCTGTGAAATGCACAGAGTCCCACTGTTAGGGAGTCATCCTGGAGGTCTTTAGTCCGTCTTTCGGTGCTCTGTGAGCGGGCAGAGAGAGGTGATTTTCCCCTGGTCTCTGCTGGAGCTGTGAAATGCACAGAGTCCCACTGTTAGGGAGTCATCCTGGAGGTCTTTAGTCCGTCTTTCGGTGCTCTGTGAGCGGGCAAAGAGGTGATTTTCCCCTGGTCTCTGCTGGAGCTGTGAAATGCACAGAGTCCCACTGTTAGGGATCCATCCTGGAGGTCATGAGTCCGTCTTTCGGTGCTCTGTGAGCGGGCAAAAAGAGGTGATTTTCCCCTGGTCTCTGCTGGAGCTGTGAAATGCACAGAGTCCCACTGTTAGGGATCCATCCTGGAGGTCATGAGTCCGTCTTTCGGTGCTCTGTGAGCGGGCAAAAAGGTGATTTTCCCCTGGTCTCTGCTGGAGCTGTGAAATGCACAGAGTCCCACTGTTAGGGATCTCCTGGAGGTCTCTAGTCCCGTCTTTCGGTGCTCTGTGAGCGGGCAGAGAGGTGATTTTCCCCTGGTCTCTGCTGGAGCTGTGAAATGCACAGAGTCCCACTGTTAGGGATCTCTGGAGGTCTTAGTCCGTCTTTCGGTGCTCTGTGAGCGGGCAGAGAGAGGTGATTTTCCCCTGGTCTCTGCTGGAGCTGTGAAATGCACAGAGTCCCACTGTTAGGGAGTCATCCTGGAGGTCTTTAGTCCGTCTTTCGGTGCTCTGTGAGCGGGCAGAGAGAGGTGATTTTCCCCTGGTCTCTGCTGGAGCTGTGAAATGCACAGAGTCCCACTGTTAGGGAGTCATCCTGGAGGTCTTTAGTCCGTCTTTCGGTGCTCTGTGAGCGGGCAAGAGAGGTGATTTTCCCCTGGTCTCTGCTGGAGCTGTGAAATGCACAGAGTCCCACTGTTAGGGAGTCATCCTGGAGGTCTTTAGTCCGTCTTTCGGTGCTCTGTGAGCGGGCAGAGAGAGGTGATTTTCCCCTGGTCTCTGCTGGAGCTGTGAAATGCACAGAGTCCCACTGTTAGGGATCTCCTGGAGGTCTTAGTCCGTCTTTCGGTGCTCTGTGAGCGGGCAGAGAGAGGTGATTTTCCCCTGGTCTCTGCTGGAGCTGTGAAATGCACAGAGTCCCACTGTTAGGGATCCATCCTGGAGGTCATGTCCGTCTTTCGGTGCTCTGTGAGCGGGCAAAAAGAGGTGATTTTCCCCTGGTCTCTGCTGGAGCTGTGAAATGCACAGAGTCCCACTGTTAGGGATCCATCCTGGAGGTCTGAGTCCGTCTTTCGGTGCTCTGTGAGCGGGCAAAAAGAGGTGATTTTCCCCTGGTCTCTGCTGGAGCTGTGAAATGCACAGAGTCCCACTGTTAGGGATCATCCTGGAGGTCTTAGTCCGTCTTTCGGTGCTCTGTGAGCGGGCAAAAGGGTGATTTTCCCCTGGTCTCTGCTGGAGCTGTGAAATGCACAGAGTCCCACTGTTAGGGAGTCATCCTGGAGGTCTTTAGTCCGTCTTTCGGTGCTCTGTGAGCGGGCAGAGAGAGGTGATTTTCCCCTGGTCTCTGCTGGAGCTGTGAAATGCACAGAGTCCCACTGTTAGGGATCATCCTGGAGGTCTTTAGTCCGTCTTTCGGTGCTCTGTGAGCGGGCAGAGAGAGGTGATTTTCCCCTGGTCTCTGCTGGAGCTGTGAAATGCACAGAGTCCCACTGTTAGGGAGTCATCCTGGAGGTCTTAGTCCGTCTTTCGGTGCTCTGTGAGCGGGCAAAGAGGTGATTTTCCCCTGGTCTCTGCTGGAGCTGTGAAATGCACAGAGTCCCACTGTTAGGGAGTCATCCTGGAGGTCTTTAGTCCGTCTTTCGGTGCTCTGTGAGCGGGCAGAGAGAGGTGATTTTCCCCTGGTCTCTGCTGGAGCTGTGAAATGCACAGAGTCCCACTGTTAGGGATCCATCCTGGAGGTCATGAGTCCGTCTTTCGGTGCTCTGTGAGCGGGCAAAAAGAGGTGATTTTCCCCTGGTCTCTGCTGGAGCTGTGAAATGCACAGAGTCCCACTGTTAGGGATCCATCCTGGAGGTCATGAGTCCGTCTTTCGGTGCTCTGTGAGCGGGCAAAAAGAGGTGATTTTCCCCTGGTCTCTGCTGGAGCTGTGAAATGCACAGAGTCCCACTGTTAGGGATCTCCTGGAGGTCTCTAGTCCGTCTTTCGGTGCTCTGTGAGCGGGCAAAGAGGTGATTTTCCCCTGGTCTCTGCTGGAGCTGTGAAATGCACAGAGTCCCACTGTTAGG
Source organism: Trematomus loennbergii (assembly GCA_012861695.1). NCBI lineage: Eukaryota > Metazoa > Chordata > Actinopteri > Perciformes > Nototheniidae > Trematomus > Trematomus loennbergii. The sequence continues at coordinate 13,060 of JAAOOA010003172.1, read as the reverse complement.
GATCTCCTGGAGGTCTCTAGTCCGTCTTTCGGTGCTCTGTGAGCGGGCAGAGAGGTGATTTTCCCCTGGTCTCTGCTGGAGCTGTGAAATGCACAGAGTCCCACTGTTAGGGAGTCATCCTGGAGGTCTTTAGTCCGTCTTTCGGTGCTCTGTGAGCGGGCAGAGAGAGGTGATTTTCCCCTGGTCTCTGCTGGAGCTGTGAAATGCACAGAGTCCCACTGTTAGGGAGTCATCCTGGAGGTCTTTAGTCCGTCTTTCGGTGCTCTGTGAGCGGGCAAGAGGTGATTTTCCCCTGGTCTCTGCTGGAGCTGTGAAATGCACAGAGTCCCACTGTTAGGGAGTCATCCTGGAGGTCTTTAGTCCGTCTTTCGGTGCTCTGTGAGCGGGCAGAGAGAGGTGATTTTCCCCTGGTCTCTGCTGGAGCTGTGAAATGCACAGAGTCCCACTGTTAGGGATCATCCTGGAGGTCTTAGTCCGTCTTTCGGTGCTCTGTGAGCGGGCAAGAGAGGTGATTTTCCCCTGGTCTCTGCTGGAGCTGTGAAATGCACAGAGTCCCACTGTTAGGGATCATCCTGGAGGTCATGAGTCCGTCTTTCGGTGCTCTGTGAGCGGGCAAAAAGAGGTGATTTTCCCCTGGTCTCTGCTGGAGCTGTGAAATGCACAGAGTCCCACTGTTAGGGATCATCCTGGAGGTCTGAGTCCGTCTTTCGGTGCTCTGTGAGCGGGCAAAAAGAGGTGATTTTCCCCTGGTCTCTGCTGGAGCTGTGAAATGCACAGAGTCCCACTGTTAGGGATCATCCTGGAGGTCTTAGTCCGTCTTTCGGTGCTCTGTGAGCGGGCAGAGAGAGGTGATTTTCCCCTGGTCTCTGCTGGAGCTGTGAAATGCACAGAGTCCCACTGTTAGGGAGTCATCCTGGAGGTCTTTAGTCCGTCTTTCGGTGCTCTGTGAGCGGGCAAGAGAGGTGATTTTCCCCTGGTCTCTGCTGGAGCTGTGAAATGCACAGAGTCCCACTGTTAGGGAGTCATCCTGGAGGTCTTAGTCCGTCTTTCGGTGCTCTGTGAGCGGGCAGAGAGGTGATTTTCCCCTGGTCTCTGCTGGAGCTGTGAAATGCACAGAGTCCCACTGTTAGGGAGTCATCCTGGAGGTCTTTAGTCCGTCTTTCGGTGCTCTGTGAGCGGGCAGAGAGAGGTGATTTTCCCCTGGTCTCTGCTGGAGCTGTGAAATGCACAGAGTCCCACTGTTAGGGAGTCATCCTGGAGGTCTTTAGTCCGTCTTTCGGTGCTCTGTGAGCGGGCAAGAGAGGTGATTTTCCCCTGGTCTCTGCTGGAGCTGTGAAATGCACAGAGTCCCACTGTTAGGGATCATCCTGGAGGTCATGAGTCCGTCTTTCGGTGCTCTGTGAGCGGGCAAAAAGAGGTGATTTTCCCCTGTCTCTGCTGGAGCTGTGAAATGCACAGAGTCCCACTGTTAGGGATCATCCTGGAGGTCATGAGTCCGTCTTTCGGTGCTCTGTGAGCGGGCAAAAAGAGGTGATTTTCCCCTGGTCTCTGCTGGAGCTGTGAAATGCACAGAGTCCCACTGTTAGGGATCATCTGGAGGTCTCTAGCCGTCTTTCGGTGCTCTGTGAGCGGGCAGAGAGAGGTGATTTTCCCCTGGTCTCTGCTGGAGCTGTGAAATGCACAGAGTCCCACTGTTAGGGATCATCCTGGAGGTCTTAGTCCGTCTTTCGGTGCTCTGTGAGCGGGCAGAGAGAGGTGATTTTCCCCTGGTCTCTGCTGGAGCTGTGAAATGCACAGAGTCCCACTGTTAGGGAGTCATCCTGGAGGTCTTTAGTCCGTCTTTCGGTGCTCTGTGAGCGGGCAGAGAGAGGTGATTTTCCCCTGGTCTCTGCTGGAGCTGTGAAATGCACAGAGTCCCACTGTTAGGGAGTCATCCTGGAGGTCTTTAGTCCGTCTTTCGGTGCTCTGTGAGCGGGCAGAGAGAGGTGATTTTCCCCTGGTCTCTGCTGGAGCTGTGAAATGCACAGAGTCCCACTGTTAGGGAGTCATCCTGGAGGTCTTTAGTCCGTCTTTCGGTGCTCTGTGAGCGGGCAGAGAGAGGTGATTTTCCCCTGGTCTCTGCTGGAGCTGTGAAATGCACAGAGTCCCACTGTTAGGGAGTCATCCTGGAGGTCTCTAGTCCGTCTTTCGGTGCTCTGTGAGCGGGCAGAGAGAGGTGATTTTCCCCTGGTCTCTGCTGGAGCTGTGAAATGCACAGAGTCCCACTGTTAGGGATCATCCTGGAGGTCTTTAGTCCGTCTTTCGGTGCTCTGTGAGCGGGCAGAGAGGTGATTTTCCCCTGGTCTCTGCTGGAGCTGTGAAATGCACAGAGTCCCACTGTTAGGTCATCCTGGAGGTCTTTAGTCCGTCTTTCGGTGCTCTGTGAGCGGGCAGAGAGAGGTGATTTTCCCCTGGTCTCTGCTGGAGCTGTGAAATGCACAGAGTCCCACTGTTAGGGATCATCCTGGAGGTCTTTAGTCCGTCTTTCGGTGCTCTGTGAGCGGGCAGAGAGAGGTGATTTTCCCTGGTCTCTGCTGGAGCTGTGAAATGCACAGAGTCCCACTGTTAGGGAGTCATCCTGGAGGTCTTTAGTCCGTCTTTCGGTGCTCTGTGAGCGGGCAGAGAGAGGTGATTTTCCCCTGGTCTCTGCTGGAGCTGTGAAATGCACAGAGTCCCACTGTTAGGGAGTCATCCTGGAGGTCTTTAGTCCGTCTTTCGGTGCTCTGTGAGCGGGCAGAGAGAGTGATTTTCCCCTGGTCTCTGCTGGAGCTGTGAAATGCACAGAGTCCCACTGTTAGGGACTCTCTGGAGGTCTCTAGCCCGTCTTTCGGTGCTCTGTGAGCGGGCAGAGAGAGGTGATTTTCCCCTGGTCTCTGCTGGAGCTGTGAAATGCACAGAGTCCCACTGTTAGGGAGTCATCCTGGAGGTCTTTAGTCCGTCTTTCGGTGCTCTGTGAGCGGGCAGAGAGAGGTGATTTTCCCCTGGTCTCTGCTGGAGCTGTGAAATGCACAGAGTCCCACTGTTAGGGAGTCATCCTGGAGGTCTTTAGTCCGTCTTTCGGTGCTCTGTGAGCGGGCAGAGAGAGGTGATTTTCCCCTGGTCTCTGCTGGAGCTGTGAAATGCACAGAGTCCCACTGTTAGGGAGTCATCCTGGAGGTCTTAGTCCGTCTTTCGGTGCTCTGTGAGCGGGCAGAGAGAGGTGATTTTCCCCTGGTCTCTGCTGGAGCTGTGAAATGCACAGAGTCCCACTGTTAGGGAGTCATCCTGGAGGTCTTTAGTCCGTCTTTCGGTGCTCTGTGAGCGGGCAGAAGAGGTGATTTTCCCCTGGTCTCTGCTGGAGCTGTGAAATGCACAGAGTCCCACTGTTAGGGAGTCATCCTGGAGGTCTTTAGTCCGTCTTTCGGTGCTCTGTGAGCGGGCAGAGAGAGGTGATTTTCCCCTGGTCTCTGCTGGAGCTGTGAAATGCACAGAGTCCCACTGTTAGGGATCATCCTGGAGGTCTTTAGTCCGTCTTTCGGTGCTCTGTGAGCGGGCAGAGAGAGGTGATTTTCCCCTGGTCTCTGCTGGAGCTGTGAAATGCACAGAGTCCCACTGTTAGGGATCCATCCTGGAGGTCATGAGTCCGTACTTTGGGGTCTGTGAGCGGGCACAGACAGGTGATTTTCCCCTGGTCTCTCCTGGAGCTGTGAAATAACCAGAGTCCCACTGTTAGGGACTTCTGCTGGAGGTCTCCTGCATTTAAACAGATTCACCAGTTTCTAACAAGACTTTAGCCCCGATCAGAGCCCTGTTTTCTGGGTAAGACAGCGAGGTGCTGTACCCTGGGTGTCTGGCTCTCTGAGACCCTGCTAAAAGCAGTGTCTCTGCTGCCTGCATTTAAACAGATTCACCAGTTTCTAACAAGACTTTAGCCCCGATCAGAGCCCTGTTTTCTCAAATCGTATTTTCAGAATCTGACCCTCTGCCGTAACTCCGCTCCCCGAGGTCCTAGAGATTCGCCGATGGTACCGTTGGATGCGGGGTACGTGTAAATGGGGGGGTAGAGAAAAAGCCTGAACCGAACAGAGCTTGTTATCAAAAGTTATGGATTAGTAGCAATATTTCACAATGGAGCTCTCCGGGTGCTGGAGGTAATTAGTCCGTCTTTCGGTGCTCTTTGAGCGGGCAGAGAGAGGTGATTTTCACGGTCTCCGCCCTGGAGGTCTGAAATACAGTCCCACTGTTAGGAGGCCATGCTGGAGGTCATGAGTCCGTACTTTGGGGGTCTGTGAGCGGGCACAGACAGGTGATTTTCCCCTGGTCTCTCCTGGAGCTGTGAAATAACCAGAGACCCACTGTTAGGGACTTCTGCTGGAGGTCTCCTGCATTTAAACAGATTCACCAGTTTATAACATTACTTTAGCCCTGATCAGTGCCCTGTTTTCTGGGTAAGACAGCGAGGTGCTGTACCCTGGGTGTCTGGCTCTCTGAGACCCCGCTAAAAGCAGTGTCTCTGCTGCCTGCATTTAAACAGATTCACCAGTTTCTAACAAGACTTTACAACTGCACTTTACAAGCCAGGGAAGGGGCCAGAATCCTGGGTATACATTTTGTAAATAGTGCAATACCTCCAAGGCGCATAACTGCACTTTACAAGCCAGGGAAGATGCCTGAATCCTGGGGTAAACATTGTTTAATTGTTTAAGTGTTTTTAAATGTATGGAACAGTGTTTTGTCTCTTTCAAAACTCTCCCGTCATTGGCCGGATACATGGGGACGATTTTATATTGACTATGACCGTTACTATTCCAGTGAGACGAAGTACGTCCAGTGACGGGAGTGATCCCATGTTAATTTTGTCCGAAAACCAGAGCATTCCCTTATCCCTCTTAGGTGCCTTGCAAACAATGGACGTCCGCTCTCGGGAGCGTCGGAGTGGTGCGGTCACCCTAAGTGACAGACCTAAAGTATCCGGGATTCAGGCATCTTCCCTGGCTTGTACATTTTTGGTGATGCGCCCTGGAGATATCAGCCTATTTTTAACAACTTTTCCCAGCTTTTCAAACATTTATTCCGGGGTTTTAGCCAGTCATTTTGCAAGAAATCATTTAACATTAACGGTCTCCTGAAAAAGCACATATTCTGTGCATTTTCAGGAGAGCGTCTATGTTAAATAATTTCGTGCAAAATGACTGTCTAAAACTCTCTTCCAGACATTTAAAAATACTTTCCCCGACCATTTAAACATTATTTCTGGGTGGTAAAGTGCAGTTAAGCGGCCTGGAGGTATTATACTATTTCAAACAACTTTTCCCCGCTTTCAAACTTATTCCTGGGTACAAGTGTTATCTTTCCCCCCCTGGGTGTGTGAGACAAGTGAAGTGAGTCAGCCTGCCAACAAGCAGCAGTGTGCTGTCATTTGAAACATGTTCCCCACACTGTGACTATGCTGTAGCCACCTTTCGAGCACTCTTTCCTGGGTCAATGTGTCCTCTTTCTCCCCCCTGGGTGTGTGTGAGACAGTGAAGTGAGTCAGCCTGCCAACAAGCAGCAGTGTGCTGTCATTTGAAACATGTTCCCCCACTTTAACCACTTTTACCTGTGTTTGGAGCTCTTTCCTGGGTCAATGTGTCCTCTTTCTCCCCCCTGGGTGTGTGTGAGACAAGTGAAGTGAGTCAGCCTGCCAACAAGCAGCAGTGTGCTGTCATTTGAAACATGTTACCCCACACTGTGACTATGCTGTAGCCACCTTTCGAGCACTCTTTCCTGGGTCAATGTGTCCGCTTTCTCCCTCTTAGGTGCCTTACAAACAATGGACGTCCGCTCTCGGGAGCGTCGGAGTGGTGCGGTCACCCTAAGTGACAGACCTAAAGTATCCGGGATTCAGGCATCTTCCCTGGCTTGTACATTTTTGGTGATGCGCCCTAGAGGTATCAGCCTATTTTAAACAACTTTTCCCCGCTTTTCAAACATTTATTCCGGGTTTTAGCCAGTCATTTTGCACGAAATCATTTAACATTAACGGTCTCCTGAAAAAGCACATATTCTGTGCATTTTCAGGAGAGCGTCTATGTTAAATGATTTCGTGCAAAATGACTGGCTAAAACTCTCTTCCAGACATTTAAAAATACTTTCCCCCATTTAAACATTATTTCTGGCTTGTAAAGTGCAGTTATGCGCCCTGGAGATATTATACTATTTCAAACAACTTTTCCCCGCATTTCGAACACTTATTCCTGGGTACAAGTGTCCTCTTTCTCCCCCCTGGGTGTGTGTGAGACAAGTGAAGTGAGTCAGCCTGCCAACAAGCAGCAGTGTGCTGTCATTTGAAACATGTTCCCCCACAGTTTAACACACTTTTACCTGTGTTTGGAGGACTCTTTCCTGGGTCAATGTGTCCGCTTTCTCCCCCCTGGGTGTGTGTGAGACAAGTGAAGTGAGTCAGCCTGCCAACAAGCAGCAGTGTGCTGTCATTTGAAACATGTTCCCCCACAGTTTAACACAGCTTTAGCCACGTTTCAAGCACTTACTGCTGGGTCAATGTGTCCTCTTTCACCTCTCTGGGTGATGTAGTCAGTTTATGGAGCTTAGCCCACAAATCCTGGATGATCCAGGCCGCCTTTGGGTGCTCATGGGCGGGCATAGAAGCACCATAAAAACCACCCCTTGTAGAGTCACCAGGGGCACGAGAATACCCTTCACAGAAGGGGTGTTGGTGCTGTGAAGAAGGCCGACTTTGGGTGCTCATGGGCGGGCATAGAAGCACCATAAAAACCACCCCTTGTAGAGTCACCAGGGGCACGAGAATACCCTTCACAGAAGGGGTGTTGGTGCTGTGAAGAAGGCCGACTTTGGGTGCTCATGGGCGGGCATAGAAGCACCATAAAAACCACCCCTTGTAGAGTCACCAGGGGCACGAGAATACCCTTCACAGAAGGGGTGTTGGTGCTGTGAAGAAGGCCGACTTTGGGTGCTCATGGGCGGGCATAGAAGCACCATAAAAAACCACCCTTGTAGAGTCACCAGGGGCACGAGAATACCCTTCACAGAAGGGGTGGTGGTGCCGTGAAAAGGCCGAATTTGGGTGCTCATAGGCGGCCTGCTGCAGAGTCATTTTCAGGCTCCTCTCCACAATTGTCCCCTAAAATGATTTTAAATCATTATTTTGCATTTAAATGCATTTATTCTATCATTTATATGGTTCCCCAACAAATGCACATAGTCGGAGCTCACTGGGGTCCTGCATATAATTGAATCAGGCGTTTTAACACTTTTTCCCATGAAAATGATTTTTAATCACTATCATGGGGCTATGAAAATAAAATTCCGGGTAATGCAGAGCACAAGTGCACCTTTTACTATTTAAATGTATTTGTATTATATATATTTGGGCTAGGTAGGGGACCTCTCTGGTGATTTAGTCAGTTTATGGATTTTTTCCCACAAATCCTGGATGATCCAGGCCGAATTTGGGTGCTCATAGGCGGCCTGCCAGGCGCCCCCACCCGTGGAAAGCAAAAAAAAAGTGAAGAAAACGCTTAATTATATCTTAAAATAATCAAAAATGAAGTTTTGAAAAATTGTCAAATTTTTGAAACATTTTCAAATTTTTTCTAAGTGCCAACGGGAGTAGTGGCCAGGTGTTTGGCGCTTCGGGCCGATTTTTCCCCTTCTCCGATGGTTGGTACGAGGGATAAGAATGCTCTGGTTTTCGGACAAAATTAACATGGGATCACTCCCGTCACTGGACGTACTTCGTCTCACTGGAATAGTAACGGTCATAGTCAATATAAAATCGTCCCCATGTATCCGGCCAATGACGGGAGAGTTTTGAAAGAGACAAAACACTGTTCCATACATTTAAAAACACTTAAACAATTAAACAATGTTTACCCCAGGATTCAGGCATCTTCCCTGGCTTGTAAACTGCAGTTATGCGCCTTGGAGGTATTGCACTATTTACAAAATGTATACCCAGGATTCTGGCCCCTTCCCTGGCTTGTAAACTGCAGTTGTAAAGTCTTGTTAGAAACTGGTGAATCTGTTTAAATGCAGGCAGCAGAGACACTGCTTTTAGCGGGGTCTCAGAGAGCCAGACACCCAGGGTACAGCACCTCGCTGTCTTACCCAGAAAACAGGGCACTGATCAGGGCTAAAGTAATGTTAGAAACTGGTGAATCTGTTTAAATGCAGGAGACCTCCAGCAGAAGTCCCTAACAGTGGGTCTCTGGTTATTTCACAGCTCCAGGAGAGACCAGGGGAAAATCACCTGTCTGTGCCCGCTCACAGACCCCCAAAGTACGGACTCATGACCTCCAGCATGGCCTCCTAACAGTGGGACTGTATTTCAGACCTCCAGGGCGGAGACCGTGAAAATCACCTCTCTCTGCCCGCTCAAAGAGCACCGAAAGACGGACTAATTACCTCCAGCACCCTGGAGAGCTCCATTGTGAAATATTGCTACTAATCCATAACTTTTGATAACAAGCTCTGTTCGGTTCAGGCTTTTTCTCTACCCCCCCATTTACACGTACCCCGCATCCAACGGTACCATCGGCGAATCTCTAGGACCTCGGGGAGCGGAGTTACGGCAGAGGGTCAGATTCTGAAAATACGATTTGAGAAAACAGGGCTCTGATCGGGGCTAAAGTCTTGTTAGAAACTGGTGAATCTGTTTAAATGCAGGCAGCAGAGACACTGCTTTTAGCAGGGTCTCAGAGAGCCAGACACCCAGGGTACAGCACCTCGCTGTCTTACCCAGAAAACAGGGCTCTGATCGGGGCTAAAGTCTTGTTAGAAACTGGTGAATCTGTTTAAATGCAGGAGACCTCCAGCAGAAGTCCCTAACAGTGGGACTCTGGTTATTTCACAGCTCCAGGAGAGACCAGGGGAAATCACCTGTCTGTGCCCGCTCACAGACCCCCAAAGTACGGACTCATGACCTCCAGGATGGATCCCTAACAGTGGGACTCTGTGCATTTCACAGCTCCAGCAGAGACCAGGGGAAAATCACCTCTCTCTGCCCGCTCACAGAGCACCGAAAGACGGACTAAAGACCTCCAGGATGACTCCCTAACAGTGGGACTCTGTGCATTTCACAGCTCCAGCAGAGACCAGGGGAAAATCACCTCTCTCTGCCCGCTCACAGAGCACCGAAAGACGGGCTAAAGACCTCCAGGATGACTCCCTAACAGTGGGACTCTGTGCATTTCACAGCTCCAGCAGAGACCAGGGGAAAATCACCTCTCTCTGCCCGCTCACAGAGCACCGAAAGACGGGCTAAAGACCTCCAGGATGACTCCCTAACAGTGGGACTCTGTGCATTTCACAGCTCCAGCAGAGACCAGGGGAAAATCACCTCTCTTGCCCGCTCACAGAGCACCGAAAGACGGACTAAAGACCTCCAGGATGACTCCCTAACAGTGGGACTCTGTGCATTTCACAGCTCCAGCAGAGACCAGGGGAAAATCACCTCTCTCTGCCCGCTCACAGAGCACCGAAAGACGGCTAAAGACCTCCAGGATGACTCCCTAACAGTGGGACTCTGTGCATTTCACAGCTCCAGCAGAGACCAGGGGAAAATCACCTCTCTCTGCCCGCTCACAGAGCACCGAAAGACGGGCTAAAGACCTCCAGGATGACTCCCTAACAGTGGGACTCTGTGCATTTCACAGCTCCAGCAGAGACCAGGGGAAAATCACCTCTCTCTGCCCGCTCACAGAGCACCGAAAGACGGACTAAAGACCTCCAGGATGACTCCCTAACAGTGGGACTCTGTGCATTTCACAGCTCCAGCAGAGACCAGGGGAAAATCACCTCTCTCTGCCCGCTCACAGAGCACCGAAAGACGGGCTAAAGACCTCCAGGATGACTCCCTAACAGTGGGACTCTGTGCATTTCACAGCTCCAGCAGAGACCAGGGGAAAATCACCTCTTTTTGCCCGCTCACAGAGCACCGAAAGACGGACTCATGACCTCCAGGATGGATCCCTAACAGTGGGACTCTGTGCATTTCACAGCTCCAGCAGAGACCAGGGGAAAATCACCTCTTTTTGCCCGCTCACAGAGCCCCGAAGGACGGACTCATGACCTCCAGCATGTCCCCATAACAGTGGGACCTCCATAACCTTGCACACCCTGAGTCCCCGGGCCCCCACACTTAAGCACTCCCCCACGGACTAAACACAGGTATTCACACCCACCAGAACCTCGTGCCCCTGGTGACCCTAAAGGGGGTGGATTTTGTGGTGCTTCTATGTCCGCCCATCAGCATCCATAGTCGGCCTTCTTCACGTCACCACCACCCCTTCTGTTGAGGGTATTCTCGTGCCCCTGGTGACCCTAAAGGGGGTGGATTTTGTGGTGCTTCTATGTCCGCCCATCAGCATCCATAGTCGGCCTTCTTCACGGCACCACCACCCCTTCTGTTGAGGGTATTCTCGTGCCCCTGGTGACCCTAAAGGGGGTGGATTTTGTGGTGCTTCTATGTCCGCCCATCAGCATCCATAGTCGGCCTTCTTCACGGCACCACCACCCCTTCTGTTGAGGGTATTCTCGTGCCCCTGGTGACCCTAAAGGGGGTGGATTTTGTGGTGCTTCTATGTCCGCCCATCAGCATCCATAGTCGGCCTTCTTCACGGCACCACCACCCCCCTTCTGGGCTGGAGGTTCAAACACTTTAACTTTTGTTCACCCTCCTCTGGCTTACACCTCCTCCGCCAACACTTGAGCGCTCATCACAGGGTTCAGCACCCCGGTGCTGATGGAAAGTGGCACTTTATCTGCCCCTGGTAACCATCAAGGTTATTGTTTTTTTTTAATTTTTAATTTTATTTGAACACACACCCTAAAACATCAACCACACACCCTAAAACATCAACTATTTACAGTAACAAACATGACAGTACACACAGACTAAAACATCAACTATTTACACGTACTACTGCTGCTATAACAGTACTACTAAATTTCTTAACCTACGTTTTAAAGTGCAGTTATGCGCCCTGGAGGTGTTGCACTATTAACAAAATGTATGCCCAGGATTCTGGCACCTTCCCTGGCTTGTAAACTGCAGTTATGCGCCCTGGAGGTGTTGCACTATTAACAAAATGTATGCCCAGGATTCTGGCACCTTCCCTGGCTTGTAAACTGCAGTTATGCGCCCTGGAGGTGTTGCACTATTAACAAAATGTATGCCCAGGATTCTGGCACCTTCCCTGGCTTGTAAACTGCAGTTATGCGCCCTGGAGGTGTTGCACTATTAACAAAATGTATGCCCATATGTTTAGCGGGATTCAGGGGACCAAAGGCGTCTAATTCTTACGGTGCACCAGGGCAAACAGGTTGAGTCCACGGCCCCTGCCCCATCATCAGGAGTGTCAACCAGCCCCGGTCCCGACTTCATTGGCCTCTTTCCCTCCCGCTTCCGCTTCCGCTGCTGCTGCCGCTCCAATGACCCATCAGGTGAAGATGATGGAGATGATGGAGATGATGGAGCAGTGCTGTTATAGCAGCCCTCTTCGGAGGTCTCCCCATCTGACAGCGGTAGACATCCTTCTGATGATGATGCAGCTGCTGCCGCATCTGATGACGCCCTGAACATGGAGCGGATTCTCAATGCCTCCTTTATTCCCGGCGCATTCGCGTAGAACCGGTCCGCCGTGGTTACGTCGTGACACATAAACCTGGCGAGAATCGACCGGCTTTCTGGATCTTGGTGATGCTTGATATTGTCAGCCAGGGCAGTGCGCAGGATTGTGAAGGTGACGGCTGTTTCTAGCCCAGCATCAGCCCATGCCCTCTTCAAGTGAGCGTTCAGGTTCTTGGAGGCCCGATTCCCCCTTGTGAAAAGGAAGAATTCATTCTGAGGACCCAGCAATACCTTTTTAATCCCCATCCACCGCATGACCCAGCTAAACTCCTCTACTGTAAGCGCCAGCTGTGCTTCGCCATATGTCTTGGCCGTCTTGTGATCCTGCACATGGATGATGTAGCCCTCAGCAGTTCCCCTTATGGCTGCCTCTAAGACCTCACTGTTTTTCATGTTTGCGTACACGCCCGTACGGTGGCCATACAGGAGGCTCCAATGGAGGGTGAGATAGCCATAGAGAAGCTTCTGGGTGGTTGAGGTCGGCGTGCCGGCCATCAGGTCGAGGAGCTCCGGGATGCGCTTCTCAGCGGCCGCCATGGCGGCGAGAAGCTCCGCCTGGCTCGGCAGACGATCCAGTTTGTTCCTCTTCACCTTAAACTGATGTAGAGTGACTGCCTTATTCAAGTGTTTCATGTTGGCTTTCACCTCTCTCATTATGTGGGTCATATCAGACTGGGTGAGCTTGCACCCCCGGGGCTTTGACTCAGACATGTACCCCATGAACTGGTGCACATTCTTCAGGAAGAACTCTGATGTTGTGACTGCCCGGCCCGGCTTTACAATATACTCGCTCCAGCCACGGATCATCTTCATGTTTCTTAGGAACAGCCAGTCTGACAGGCGGTTAACACCATGGGCCATGTATACTATGAAGTTCTTTATCCGGCTGATCTTCGACACAACATTGTCTTTCTGTTTTACTGTCGGAGCGACACCCAAACAATGATCCAAGTATGTCTGAAGGTACGCCTCCATGCTTCTAGGCAACGTGATTTCACGCATGGTATTCCCCCGTCCACACCCAGTGGACCAGTAATTTGAGGGAGAGGGCAAGTCATTAGCCAGCTTAGAGGCACGGGTCTTCCGGCATACAGGGGTCTCGCTACCGGAGGCTACTGCAAACATGACAGTTTCCACCGGGGTCTTCACAGGGGTCTCGCTACCGGAGGCTACTGCAAACATGACAGTTTCCACCGGGGTCTTCACAGGGGTCTCGCTACCGGAGGCTACTGCAAACATGACAGTTTCCACCGGGGTCTTCACAGGGGTCTCGCTACCGGAGGCTACTGCAAACATGACAGTTTCCACCGGGGTCTTCACAGGCGTCTCGCTACCGGAGGAAACTGGTAATATGACAGTCTTCACTGGGCTCTTCACAGGGTTCTTGACCGG
>JAAOOA010003171.1:10000-15000 GCA_012861695.1 Trematomus loennbergii | reverse complement strand
TGAAAAAGACTCTGCAGCACCCCGGATAACTACCACTTCATCTGGTTTAAATGTGGTGGTGATAGTGGCATTGACTAGTACCCAGTACTGGGAGAGAACCAGGTTACAGCACATGTCTTTTCGACCCAGGAAAGAGTGCTCGAAACGTGGCAGAAGCATAGTCACACTGTGGGGTAACATGTTTCAAATGACAGCACACTGCTGCTTGTTGGCAGGCTGACTCACTTCACGTGTCTCTCACACACACCCAGGGGGGAGAAAGAGGACACATTGACCCAGGAAAGAAGCCTCAAAACACAGGTAAAACTGTGTTAAAGTGTGGGGGAACATGTTTCAAATGACAGCACACTGCTGCTTGTTGGCAGGCTGACTCACTTCACTTGTCTCACACACACCCAGGGGGGGGAGAAAGAGGACACATTGACCCAGGAAAGAGTGCTCGAAAGCTGGCCACAGCATAGTCACAGTGTGGAGGAACATGTTTCAAATGACAGCACACTGCTGCTTGTTGGCAGGCTGACTCACTTCACTTGTCTCACACACACCCAGGGGGGGGAGAAAGAGGACACATTTACCCAGGAAAGAGTGCTCGAAAGCTGGCTACAGCAGAGTCACAGTGTGGAGGAACATGTTTCAAATGACAGCACACTGCTGCTTGTTGGCAGGCTGACTCACTTCACTGGTCTCACACACACACCCAGGGGGGAGAAAGAGGACACATTGACCCAGGAAAGAGTGCTCGAAAGCTGGCTACAGCAGAGTCACAGTGTGGAGGAACATGTTTCAAATGACAGCACACTGCTGCTTGTTGGCAGGCTGACTCACTTCACTTGTCTCACACACACCCAGGGGGGGGAGAAAGAGGACACATTTACCCAGGAAAGAGTGCTCGAAAGCTGGCTACAGCAGAGTCACAGTGTGGAGGAACATGTTTCAAATGACAGCACACTGCTGCTTGTTGGCAGGCTGACTCACTTCACTGGTCTCACACACACACCCAGGGGGGAGAAAGAGGACACATTGACCCAGGAAAGAAGCCTCAAAACACAGGTAAAACTGTGTTAAACTGTGGGGGAATATGTTTCAAATGACAGCACACTGCTGCTTGTTGGCAGGCTGACTCACTTCACTGGTCTCTCACACACACCCAGGGGGGAGAAAGAGGACACATTGACCCAGGAAAGAAGCCTCAAAACACAGGTAAAACTGTGTTAAAGTGTGGAGGAACATGTTTCAAATGACAGCACACTGCTGCTTGTTGGCAGGCTGACTCACTTCACTTGTCTCACACACACCCAGGGGGGGGAGAAAGAGGACACATTTACCCAGGAAAGAGTGCTCGAAAGCTGGCTACAGCAGAGTCACAGTGTGGAGGAACATGTTTCAAATGACAGCACACTGCTGCTTGTTGGCAGGCTGACTCACTTCACTGGTCTCACACACACACACCCAGGGGGGAGAAAGAGGACACATTGACCCAGGAAAGAAGCCTCAAAACACAGGTAAAACTGTGTTAAACTGTGGGGGAATATGTTTCAAATGACAGCACACTGCTGCTTGTTGGCAGGCTGACTCACTTCACTGGTCTCTCACACACACCCAGGGGGGAGGGAGAGAGGACACATTGACCCAGGAAAGAAGCCTCAAAACACAGGTAAAACTGTGTTAAAGTGTGGGGGAACATGTTTCAAATGACAGCACACTGCTGCTTGTTGGCAGGCTGACTCACTTCACTTGTCTCACACACACCCAGGGGGGGGAGAAAGAGGACACATTTACCCAGGAAAGAGTGCTCGAAAGCTGGCTACAGCAGAGTCACAGTGTGGAGGAACATGTTTCAAATGACAGCACACTGCTGCTTGTTGGCAGGCTGACTCACTTCACTGGTCTCTCACACACACCCAGGGGGGAGAAAGAGGACACATTGACCCAGGAAAGAAGCCTCAAAACACAGGTAAAACTGTGTTAAAGTGTGGGGAACATGTTTCAAATGACAGCACACTGCTGCTTGTTGGCAGGCTGACTCACTTCACTTGTCTCACACACACCCAGGGGGGGGAGAAAGAGGACACATTTACCCAGGAAAGAGTGCTCGAAAGCTGGCTACAGCAGAGTCACAGTGTGGAGGAACATGTTTCAAATGACAGCACACTGCTGCTTGTTGGCAGGCTGACTCACTTCACTGGTCTCACACACACACCCAGGGGGGAGAAAGAGGACACATTGACCCAGGAAAGAAGCCTCAAAACACAGGTAAAACTGTGTTAAACTGTGGGGGAATATGTTTCAAATGACAGCACACTGCTGCTTGTTGGCAGGCTGACTCACTTCACTGGTCTCTCACACACACCCAGGGGGGAGAAAGAGGACACATTGACCCAGGAAAGAAGCCTCAAAACACAGGTAAAACTGTGTTAAAGTGTGGGGGAACATGTTTCAAATGACAGCACACTGCTGCTTGTTGGCAGGCTGACTCACTTCACTTGTCTCACACACACCCAGGGGGGGGAGAAAGAGGACACATTGACCCAGGAAAGAGTGCTCGAAAGCTGGCCACAGCATAGTCACAGTGTGGAGGAACATGTTTCAAATGACAGCACACTGCTGCTTGTTGGCAGGCTGACTCACTTCACTTGTCTCACACACACCCAGGGGGGGGAGAAAGAGGACACATTTACCCAGGAAAGAGTGCTCGAAAGCTGGCTACAGCAGAGTCACAGTGTGGAGGAACATGTTTCAAATGACAGCACACTGCTGCTTGTTGGCAGGCTGACTCACTTCACTGGTCTCACACACACACCCAGGGGGGAGAAAGAGGACACATTGACCCAGGAAAGAGTGCTCGAAAGCTGGCTACAGCAGAGTCACAGTGTGGAGGAACATGTTTCAAATGACAGCACACTGCTGCTTGTTGGCAGGCTGACTCACTTCACTTGTCTCACACACACCCAGGGGGGGGAGAAAGAGGACACATTTACCCAGGAAAGAGTGCTCGAAAGCTGGCTACAGCAGAGTCACAGTGTGGAGGAACATGTTTCAAATGACAGCACACTGCTGCTTGTTGGCAGGCTGACTCACTTCACTGGTCTCACACACACACCCAGGGGGGAGAAAGAGGACACATTGACCCAGGAAAGAAGCCTCAAAACACAGGTAAAACTGTGTTAAACTGTGGGGGAATATGTTTCAAATGACAGCACACTGCTGCTTGTTGGCAGGCTGACTCACTTCACTGGTCTCTCACACACACCCAGGGGGGAGAAAGAGGACACATTGACCCAGGAAAGAAGCCTCAAAACACAGGTAAAACTGTGTTAAAGTGTGGAGGAACATGTTTCAAATGACAGCACACTGCTGCTTGTTGGCAGGCTGACTCACTTCACTTGTCTCACACACACCCAGGGGGGGGAGAAAGAGGACACATTTACCCAGGAAAGAGTGCTCGAAAGCTGGCTACAGCAGAGTCACAGTGTGGAGGAACATGTTTCAAATGACAGCACACTGCTGCTTGTTGGCAGGCTGACTCACTTCACTGGTCTCACACACACACACCCAGGGGGGAGAAAGAGGACACATTGACCCAGGAAAGAAGCCTCAAAACACAGGTAAAACTGTGTTAAACTGTGGGGGAATATGTTTCAAATGACAGCACACTGCTGCTTGTTGGCAGGCTGACTCACTTCACTGGTCTCTCACACACACCCAGGGGGGAGGGAGAGGACACATTGACCCAGGAAAGAAGCCTCAAAACACAGGTAAAACTGTGTTAAAGTGTGGGGGAACATGTTTCAAATGACAGCACACTGCTGCTTGTTGGCAGGCTGACTCACTTCACTTGTCTCACACACACCCAGGGGGGGGAGAAAGAGGACACATTTACCCAGGAAAGAGTGCTCGAAAGCTGGCTACAGCAGAGTCACAGTGTGGAGGAACATGTTTCAAATGACAGCACACTGCTGCTTGTTGGCAGGCTGACTCACTTCACTGGTCTCTCACACACACCCAGGGGGGAGAAAGAGGACACATTGACCCAGGAAAGAAGCCTCAAAACACAGGTAAAACTGTGTTAAAGTGTGGGGGAACATGTTTCAAATGACAGCACACTGCTGCTTGTTGGCAGGCTGACTCACTTCACTTGTCTCACACACACCCAGGGGGGGGAGAAAGAGGACACATTTACCCAGGAAAGAGTGCTCGAAAGCTGGCTACAGCAGAGTCACAGTGTGGAGGAACATGTTTCAAATGACAGCACACTGCTGCTTGTTGGCAGGCTGACTCACTTCACTGGTCTCACACACACACCCAGGGGGGAGAAAGAGGACACATTGACCCAGGAAAGAAGCCTCAAAACACAGGTAAAACTGTGTTAAACTGTGGGGGAATATGTTTCAAATGACAGCACACTGCTGCTTGTTGGCAGGCTGACTCACTTCACTGGTCTCTCACACACACCCAGGGGGGAGAAAGAGGACACATTGACCCAGGAAAGAAGCCTCAAAACACAGGTAAAACTGTGTTAAAGTGTGGGGGAACATGTTTCAAATGACAGCACACTGCTGCTTGTTGGCAGGCTGACTCACTTCACTTGTCTCACACACACACCCAGGGGGGGGAGAAAGAGGACACATTTACCCAGGAAAGAGTGCTCGAAAGCTGGCTACAGCAGAGTCACAGTGTGGAGGAACATGTTTCAAATGACAGCACACTGCTGCTTGTTGGCAGGCTGACTCACTTCACTGGTCTCACACACACACCCAGGGGGGAGAAAGAGGACACATTGACCCAGGAAAGAAGCCTCAAAACACAGGTAAAACTGTGTTAAACTGTGGGGGAATATGTTTCAAATGACAGCACACTGCTGCTTGTTGGCAGGCTGACTCACTTCACTGGTCTCACACACACACCCAGGGGGGAGAAAGAGGACACATTGACCCAGGAAAGAAGCCTCAAAACACAGGTAAAACTGTGTTAAACTGTGGGGGAATATGTTTCAAATGACA
>JAAOOA010003170.1:15000-19543 GCA_012861695.1 Trematomus loennbergii | reverse complement strand
TAGCCTGCCAACAAGCAGCAGTGTGCTGTCATTTGAAACATGTTTCCACACTGTGACTCTGCTGTAGCCAGCTTTCGAGCTTCTTTCCTGGGTCAATGTGTCCTCTTTCTCCCCCCTGGGTGTGTGTGAGACCAGTGAAGTGAGTCAGCCTGCCAACAAGCAGCAGTGTGCTGTCATTTGAAACATGTTCCTCCACACTGTGACTCTTTACCTGTGCTTTGAGCTCTTTCCTGGGTAAATGTGTCCTCTTTCTCCCCCCTGGGTGTGTGTGAGACAGTGAAGTGAGTCAGCCTGCCAACAAGCAGCAGTGTGCTGTCATTTGAAACATGTTCCCCCACATTTAACACAGTTTTACCTGTGTTTTGAGGCTCTTTCCTGGGTCAATGTGTCCTCTTTCTCCCCCCTGGGTGTGTGTGTGAGACAGTGAAGTGAGTCAGCCTGCCAACAAGCAGCAGTGTGCTGTCATTTGAAACATGTTCCCCCACACTTTAACACTTTTACCTGTGTTTTGAGGCTTCTTTCCTGGGTCAATGTGTCCTCTTTCTCCCCCCTGGGTGTGTGTGGAGACCAGTGAAGTGAGTCAGCCTGCCAACAAGCAGCAGTGTGCTGTCATTTGAAACATATTCCCCCACAGTTTAACACAGTTTTACCTGTGTTTTGAGGCTTCTTTCCTGGGTCAATGTGTCCTCTTTCTCCCCCCTGGGTGTGTGTGAGAGACCAGTGAAGTGAGTCAGCCTGCCAACAAGCAGCAGTGTGCTGTCATTTGAAACATGTTCCTCCACACTGTGACACTTTACCTGTGCTTTCGAGCACTCTTTCCTGGGTAAATGTGTCCTCTTTCTCCCCCCTGGGTGTGTGTGAGACAAGTGAAGTGAGTCAGCCTGCCAACAAGCAGCAGTGTGCTGTCATTTGAAACATGTTCCTCCACACTGTGACTCTGCTGTGCCAGCTTTCGAGCTCTTTCCTGGGTCAATGTGTCCTCTTTCTCCCCCCTGGGTGTGTGTGAGACAGTGAAGTGAGTCAGCCTGCCAACAAGCAGCAGTGTGCTGTCATTTGAAACATGTTCCCCACACTTAACACAGTTTTACCTGTGTTTTGAGGCTTCTTTCCTGGGTCAATGTGTCCTCTTTCTCCCCCCTGGGTGTGTGAGAGACAGTGAAGTGAGTCAGCCTGCCAACAAGCAGCAGTGTGCTGTCATTTGAAACATATTCCCCCACAGTTTAACACAGTTTTACCTGTGTTTTGAGGCTTCTTTCCTGGGTCAATGTGTCCTCTTTCTCCCCCCTGGGTGTGTGTGAGAGACCAGTGAAGTGAGTCAGCCTGCCAACAAGCAGCAGTGTGCTGTCATTTGAAACATGTCCCCCACACTTTAACACAGTTTTACCTGTGTTTTGAGGCTTCTTTCCTGGGTCAATGTGTCCTCTTTCTCCCCCCTGGGTGTGTGTGTGAGACCAGTGAAGTGAGTCAGCCTGCCAACAAGCAGCAGTGTGCTGTCATTTGAAACATGTTCCTCCACACTGTGACTCTGCTGTAGCCAGCTTTCGAGCACTCTTTCCTGGGTAAATGTGTCCTCTTTCTCCCCCCCCTGGGTGTGTGTGAGACAAGTGAAGTGAGTCAGCCTGCCAACAAGCAGCAGTGTGCTGTCATTTGAAACATGTTCCCCACACTTTAACACAGTTTTACCTGTGTTTTGAGGCTTCTTTCCTGGGTCAATGTGTCCTCTTTCTCCCCCCTGGGTGTGTGTGAGAGACCAGTGAAGTGAGTCAGCCTGCCAACAAGCAGCAGTGTGCTGTCATTTGAAACATATTCCCCCACAGTTTAACACAGTTTTACCTGTGTTTTGAGGCTTCTTTCCTGGGTCAATGTGTCCTCTTTCTCCCCCCTGGGTGTGTGTGTGAGACCAGTGAAGTGAGTCAGCCTGCCAACAAGCAGCAGTGTGCTGTCATTTGAAACATGTTCCTCCACACTGTGACTCTGCTGTAGCCAGCTTTCGAGCACTCTTTCCTGGGTAAATGTGTCCTCTTTCTCCCCCCCCTGGGTGTGTGTGAGACAAGTGAAGTGAGTCAGCCTGCCAACAAGCAGCAGTGTGCTGTCATTTGAAACATGTTCCCCACACTTGACTTTACCTGTGTTTTGAGCTTCTTTCCTGGGTCAATGTGTCCTCTTTCTCCCCCCTGGGTGTGTGTGAGAGACCAGTGAAGTGAGTCAGCCTGCCAACAAGCAGCAGTGTGCTGTCATTTGAAACATGTTCCCCACACTTGACTTTTACCTGTGTTTTCGAGCACTCTTTCCTGGGTAAATGTGTCCTCTTTCTCCCCCCCCTGGTGTGTGTGTGAGACAGTGAAGTGAGTCAGCCTGCCAACAAGCAGCAGTGTGCTGTCATTTGAAACATGTTCCTCCACACTGTGACTATGCTGTGGCCAGCTTTCGAGCACTCTTTCCTGGGTCAATGTGTCCTCTTTCTCCCCCCCCTGGGTGTGTGTGAGACAAGTGAAGTGAGTCAGCCTGCCAACAAGCAGCAGTGTGCTGTCATTTGAAACATGTTCCCCCACACTTTAACACAGTTTTACCTGTGTTTTGAGGCTTCTTTCCTGGGTCAATGTGTCCTCTTTCTCCCCCCTGGGTGTGTGTGAGAGACACGTGAAGTGAGTCAGCCTGCCAACAAGCAGCAGTGTGCTGTCATTTGAAACATGTTACCCCACAGTGTGACTATGCTTCTGCCACGTTTCGAGCACTCTTTCCTGGGTCGAAAAGACATGTGCTGTAACCTGGTTCTCTCCCAGTACTGGGTACTAGTCAATGCCACTATCACCACCACATTTAAACCAGATGAAGTGGTAGTTATCCGGGGTGCTGCAGAGTCTTTTTCAGGCTCCTCTCCACAATTGTCCCCCTAAAATGATTTTAAATCATTATTTTTGCATTTAAATGCATGTATTCTATCATTTATATGGTTCCCCAACACAATGCACATAGTCTGGAGCTCACTGGGGTCCTGCATATCATTTAATCAGGCGTTTTAACACTTTTTCCCATGAAAATGATTTTTAATCACTATCATGGGGCTATGAAAATAAAATTCCCGGTAATGCAGAGCACAAGTGCACCTTTTACTATTTAAATGTATTTGTATTATATATATTTGGGCTAGAAAGGGGACCTCTCTGGGTGATTTAGTCAGTTTATGGAGCTTTGCCCACAAATCCTGGATGATCCAGGCCGAATTTGGGTGCTCATAGGCGGCCTGCCAGGCGTCCCCACCCGTGGAAAGCAAAAAAAAGTGAAGAAAACGCTTAATTATATCTTAAAACAGAGTCATTTTTAAGGCTCCTCTCCACAATTGTCCCCCTAAAATGATTTTAAATCATTATTTTTGCATTTGAATGCATTTATTCTATCATTTATATGGTTCCCCAACACAATGCACATAGTCTGGAGCTCACTGGGGTCCTGCATATAATTGAATCAGGCGTTTTAACACTTTTTCCCATGAAAATGATTTTTAATCACTATCATGGGGCTATGAAAATAAAATTCCGGGTAATGCAGAGCACAAGTGCACCTTTTACTATTTAAATGTATTTGTATTATATATATTTGGGCTAGGTAGGGGACCTCTCTGGGTGATTTAGTCAGTTTATGGATTTTTTCCCACAAATCCTGGATGATCCAGGCCGAATTTGGGTGCTCATAGGCGGCCTGCCAGGCGCCCCCACCCGTGGAGCAAAAAAAAAAGTGAAGAAAACGCTTAATTATATCTTAAAATAATCAAAAATGAAGTTTTGAAAAATTGTGAAATTTTTTCTAAGTGCCAACGGGAGTAGTGGCCAGGTGTTTGGCGCTTCGGCCCGATTTTTCCCCTTCTCCGATGGTTGGTACAACGGAGAAGGGGAAAAAGTCCCTGGGCTTCATTTCCACTTCTCTGTCAAAAAGATTCATCCATGTTTTTCAGACTACCTTCCGCACGAAATCAGAAACCCAGTTTTTGGGTGGACTCAGAAAAAATACGGCTGTTGGAAATCATGGAAGAATGTATCCGCTCACCAAGCACTCTGAGTGGGCCTCATTTTGTGCCTCAAGACCCCCCAGCCTGGTTCTCCCAACACTTGGAGGAATGCGAGGGCACTTTTGCAGGTGACTCTACCCGATTATGAGGCACTATTTTGGGCCTTATTTTTTACATTTTCCCGGTTCTCCAAATAGTTTAAGGGTGACATTTTGAGCCCTGGAGGAATGCGAGGGCACTTTCCCGGTGACTCTACCCGATTTTGAGGCACTATTTGGGGGTATAATTTTTACATTTTGACCCCTTTCCCCGGTTTTCACCAAAGTTGAGTTGGATGATTTCCTCCATGGAGGAATGTCAGGGGAGTCCGCGGGGGACTCTTGCGGGGTCATGAGGCACTATTTTGGGGTACAATTTTTCCATTTTGACCCCTTTCCCCGGTTCTCACCAAAGTTGAGTTGGATGATTTCCTCCATGGAGGAATGTCAGGGGAGTCCGCGGGGGACTCTTGCGGGGTCATGAGGCCCTATTTTGGGG
>JAAOOA010003170.1:0-5000 GCA_012861695.1 Trematomus loennbergii | reverse complement strand
GCCAGCTTTCGAGCACTCTTTCCTGGGTAAATGTGTCCTCTTTCTCCCCCCCTGGGTGTGTGTGAGACAGTGAAGTGAGTCAGCCTGCCAACAAGCAGCAGTGTGCTGTCATTTGAAACATGTTCCCCCACACTTTAACACAGTTTTACCTGTGTTTTGAGGCTTCTTTCCTGGGTCAATGTGTCCTCTTTCTCCCCCCTGGGTGTGTGTGTGAGACCAGTGAAGTGAGTCAGCCTGCCAACAAGCAGCAGTGTGCTGTCATTTGAAACATGTTCCTCCACACTGTGACTCTGCTGTAGCCAGCTTTCGAGCACTCTTTCCTGGGTAAATGTGTCCTCTTTCTCCCCCCCTGGGTGTGTGTGAGACAGTGAAGTGAGTCAGCCTGCCAACAAGCAGCAGTGTGCTGTCATTTGAAACATGTTCCCCCACACTTTAACACAGTTTTACCTGTGTTTTGAGGCTTCTTTCCTGGGTCAATGTGTCCTCTTTCTCCCCCCTGGGTGTGTGTGAGAGACCAGTGAAGTGAGTCAGCCTGCCAACAAGCAGCAGTGTGCTGTCATTTGAAACATGTTCCCCACACTGTAACACTTTGTACCAGTTTTGAGGCTTCTTTCCTGGGTCAATGTGTCCTCTTTCTCCCCCCTGGGTGTGTGTGAGACCAGTGAAGTGAGTCAGCCTGCCAACAAGCAGCAGTGTGCTGTCATTTGAAACATGTTCCCCACACTTAACACTTTACCTGTGTTTTCGAGCTCTTTCCTGGGTAAATGTGTCCTCTTTCTCCCCCCTGGGTGTGTGTGTGAGACAGTGAAGTGAGTCAGCCTGCCAACAAGCAGCAGTGTGCTGTCATTTGAAACATTCCCCCACAGTTTAACACAGTTTTACCTGTGTTTTGAGGCTTCTTTCCTGGGTCAATGTGTCCTCTTTCTCCCCCCTGGGTGTGTGTGTGAGACCAGTGAAGTGAGTCAGCCTGCCAACAAGCAGCAGTGTGCTGTCATTTGAAACATGTTCCTCCACACTGTGACTCTGCTGTAGCCAGCTTTCGAGCACTCTTTCCTGGGTAAATGTGTCCTCTTTCTCCCCCCCTGGGTGTGTGTGAGACAGTGAAGTGAGTCAGCCTGCCAACAAGCAGCAGTGTGCTGTCATTTGAAACATGTTCCCCCACACTTTAACACAGTTTTACCTGTGTTTTGAGGCTTCTTTCCTGGGTCAATGTGTCCTCTTTCTCCCCCCTGGGTGTGTGTGAGAGACCAGTGAAGTGAGTCAGCCTGCCAACAAGCAGCAGTGTGCTGTCATTTGAAACATATTCCCCCACAGTTTAACACAGTTTTACCTGTGTTTTGAGGCTTCTTTCCTGGGTCAATGTGTCCTCTTTCTCCCCCCTGGGTGTGTGTGAGACCAGTGAAGTGAGTCAGCCTGCCAACAAGCAGCAGTGTGCTGTCATTTGAAACATTCCCCCACAGTTTAACACAGTTTTACCTGTGTTTTGAGGCTTCTTTCCTGGGTCAATGTGTCCTCTTTCTCCCCCCTGGGTGTGTGTGTGAGACCAGTGAAGTGAGTCAGCCTGCCAACAAGCAGCAGTGTGCTGTCATTTGAAACATGTTCCCCACATTTAACACAGTTTTACCTGTGTTTTGAGGCTTCTTTCCTGGGTCAATGTGTCCTCTTTCTCCCCCCTGGGTGTGTGTGTGAGACCAGTGAAGTGAGTCAGCCTGCCAACAAGCAGCAGTGTGCTGTCATTTGAAACATGTTCCCCCACAGTTTAACACAGTTTTACCTGTGTTTTGAGGCTTCTTTCCTGGGTCAATGTGTCCTCTTTCTCCCCCCTGGGTGTGTGTGTGAGACCAGTGAAGTGAGTCAGCCTGCCAACAAGCAGCAGTGTGCTGTCATTTGAAACATGTTCCCCACACTTTAACACAGTTTTACCTGTGTTTTGAGCTTCTTTCCTGGGTCAATGTGTCCTCTTTCTCCCCCCTGGGTGTGTGTGAGACCAGTGAAGTGAGTCAGCCTGCCAACAAGCAGCAGTGTGCTGTCATTTGAAACATGTTCCCCCACATTTAACACAGTTTTACCTGTGTTTTGAGGCTTCTTTCCTGGGTCAATGTGTCCTCTTTCTCCCCCCTGGGTGTGTGTGAGAGACCAGTGAAGTGAGTCAGCCTGCCAACAAGCAGCAGTGTGCTGTCATTTGAAACATGTTCCCCACCACACTTTACCTGTGTTTTCGAGCTCTTTCCTGGGTAAATGTGTCCTCTTTCTCCCCCCTGGGTGTGTGTGAGACAGTGAAGTGAGTCAGCCTGCCAACAAGCAGCAGTGTGCTGTCATTTGAAACATGTTCCCCCACATTTAACACAGTTTTACCTGTGTTTTGAGGCTTCTTTCCTGGGTCAATGTGTCCTCTTTCTCCCCCCTGGGTGTGTGTGAGAGACCAGTGAAGTGAGTCAGCCTGCCAACAAGCAGCAGTGTGCTGTCATTTGAAACATGTTCCCCACACTTTAACACAGTTTTACCTGTGTTTTGAGCTTCTTTCCTGGGTCAATGTGTCCTCTTTCTCCCCCCTGGGTGTGTGTGGAGACAGTGAAGTGAGTCAGCCTGCCAACAAGCAGCAGTGTGCTGTCATTTGAAACATGTTCCCACACTTAACACTTTTACCTGTGTTTTGAGGCTTCTTTCCTGGGTCAATGTGTCCTCTTTCTCCCCCCTGGGTGTGTGTGAGACCAGTGAAGTGAGTCAGCCTGCCAACAAGCAGCAGTGTGCTGTCATTTGAAACATGTTCCCCACACTTAACACAGTTTTACCTGTGTTTTGAGGCTTCTTTCCTGGGTCAATGTGTCCTCTTTCTCCCCCCTGGGTGTGTGTGAGACAAGTGAAGTGAGTCAGCCTGCCAACAAGCAGCAGTGTGCTGTCATTTGAAACATGTTCCCCACACTGTGACTCTGCTGTAGCCAGCTTTCGAGCTTCTTTCCTGGGTCAATGTGTCCTCTTTCTCCCCCCTGGGTGTGTGTGAGACAGTGAAGTGAGTCAGCCTGCCAACAAGCAGCAGTGTGCTGTCATTTGAAACATGTTCCCCACACTTTAACACAGTTTTACCTGTGTTTTGAGGCTTCTTTCCTGGGTCAATGTGTCCTCTTTCTCCCCCCTGGGTGTGTGTGAGACCAGTGAAGTGAGTCAGCCTGCCAACAAGCAGCAGTGTGCTGTCATTTGAAACATGTTCCCCACACTTAACACTTTTACCTGTGTTTTGAGGCTTCTTTCCTGGGTCAATGTGTCCTCTTTCTCCCCCCTGGGTGTGTGTGAGACCAGTGAAGTGAGTCAGCCTGCCAACAAGCAGCAGTGTGCTGTCATTTGAAACATGTTCCCCACACTTTAACACAGTTTTACCTGTGTTTTGAGGCTTCTTTCCTGGGTCAATGTGTCCTCTTTCTCCCCCCTGGGTGTGTGTGAGACAGTGAAGTGAGTCAGCCTGCCAACAAGCAGCAGTGTGCTGTCATTTGAAACATGTTCCCCCACACTTTACTTTTACCGTTTGAGGCTTCTTTCCTGGGTCAATGTGTCCTCTTTCTCCCCCCTGGGTGTGTGTGAGACCAGTGAAGTGAGTCAGCCTGCCAACAAGCAGCAGTGTGCTGTCATTTGAAACATGTTCCTCCACACTTGACTTTTACCTGTGCTTTCGAGCACTCTTTCCTGGGTAAATGTGTCCTCTTTCTCCCCCCTGGGTGTGTGTGAGACAAGTGAAGTGAGTCAGCCTGCCAACAAGCAGCAGTGTGCTGTCATTTGAAACATGTTCCCCCACACTGTTTTTACCTGTGTTTTGAGGCTTCTTTCCTGGGTCAATGTGTCCTCTTTCTCCCCCCTGGGTGTGTGTGAGACCAGTGAAGTGAGTCAGCCTGCCAACAAGCAGCAGTGTGCTGTCATTTGAAACATGTTCCCCACACTTAACACAGTTTTACCAGTTTTGAGGCTCTTTCCTGGGTCAATGTGTCCTCTTTCTCCCCCCTGGGTGTGTGTGAGACAGTGAAGTGAGTCAGCCTGCCAACAAGCAGCAGTGTGCTGTCATTTGAAACATGTTCCCCCACACTTTAACACAGTTTTACCTGTGTTTTGAGGCTTCTTTCCTGGGTCAATGTGTCCTCTTTCTCCCCCCTGGGTGTGTGTGAGACCAGTGAAGTGAGTCAGCCTGCCAACAAGCAGCAGTGTGCTGTCATTTGAAACATATTCCCCCACAGTTTAACACAGTTTTACCTGTGTTTTGAGGCTTCTTTCCTGGGTCAATGTGTCCTCTTTCTCCCCCCTGGGTGTGTGTGAGAGACCAGTGAAGTGAGTCAGCCTGCCAACAAGCAGCAGTGTGCTGTCATTTGAAACATGTTCCCCACATTTAACACAGTTTTACCTGTGTTTTGAGGCTTCTTTCCTGGGTCAATGTGTCCTCTTTCTCCCCCCTGGGTGTGTGTGAGAGACCAGTGAAGTGAGTCAGCCTGCCAACAAGCAGCAGTGTGCTGTCATTTGAAACATGTTCCTCCACACAGTGACTCTGCTGTAGCCAGCTTTGAGCTCTTTCCTGGGTCAATGTGTCCTCTTTCTCCCCCCTGGGTGTGTGTGAGACAGTGAAGTGAGTCAGCCTGCCAACAAGCAGCAGTGTGCTGTCATTTGAAACATGTTCCCCCACACTTAACACAGTTTTACCTGTGTTTTGAGGCTTCTTTCCTGGGTCAATGTGTCCTCTTTCTCCCCCCTGGGTGTGTGTGGAGACCAGTGAAGTGAGTCAGCCTGCCAACAAGCAGCAGTGTGCTGTCATTTGAAACATGTTCCCCACACTTACAGTTTTACCTGTGTTTTGAGGCTTCTTTCCTGGGTCAATGTGTCCTCTTTCTCCCCCCTGGGTGTGTGTGTGAGACCAGTGAAGTGAGTCAGCCTGCCAACAAGCAGCAGTGTGCTGTCATTTGAAACATGTTCCCCCACAGTTTAACACAGTTTTACCTGTGTTTTTGAGGCTTCTTTCCTGGGTC
>JAAOOA010003169.1:2500-24648 GCA_012861695.1 Trematomus loennbergii | reverse complement strand
TGTCTCAAGCTTAAGTCAAGTCTCAAGTCATGAATACCAAGTCAAAGTCAAGTCAAGTCTTTTATCAATGTTAGTCAAGCAAGTCTCAAGTCAAAAAATATGTGACTCGAGTCTGACTCGAGTCAAGTCATGTGACTCGAGTCCCCACCTTTGGAAGAAAGCCCTCAGGATTATAAAAGACCCCCATCACCCCAGCCACAAACTGTTCAGTCTGCTGCCGTCTGGCAGGCGTTACCTCAGCATCCTGGCAAGAACCACCAGATCAGAGACAGCTTCATCCCACAGGCAATAAGACTGTTAAACACCTGAACTGCTGAAACAACATTCATAACATTCATCTGCTACTTAGTCATTATTTATATATTTATCTAATATATCATTCCAATAATTTGCATAGACTCTTATTTCACTATTTCACTTTTTTTCTTTTTGTTTGGTGTTGGTGGGCAGCAAGCAGCCGCAGCACGAACACAGGTAGCAATGCGAACGCAATAGCAGGGCACGAACGCAGCAGCAGCAGCAGCAAGCAATGCATGGAGAGAGATCTGGCAGGTTCAATAGAGCGGCATATTAAGGAGACTCTGTTTGGTTGGTTGTAGAGTGGCACGGGGCGTTATGTATGAAGTGCTCGAGTTGACTGCCTGAACTAGCTCGCAGGCTTCGCTCCATTTAATGTAATTTTATTATCAACATTTTTTTTAAAGTATAAATGTTAATAATACCATATATAATAATTAGGGTCTGAGACCAGAGGTCAGTGAAGATAGTCGGCGCAGGCCACACCCACTTCAGTTTTAACGTAAACCCCACCACTTTCACTTTAAAGTTTTAAAACAAACAACATTTGCTACGCACATCTAAAGTGCGGAGACGAACAAAAAAGCCTTTTGGAGGTATATTAAAAACGTACAGGAAGACCGCCATTTTGAATTTAGCATGGAATTATGCAAAATTAAACTAAACTAAACTATTTATCGCGTTTTTCGGGCTCCGTTCTTTAGAGATCTCCCCTAGGGATTTTATCCGATCAACTCCAAATTTGGAACGTAGCGTCTCGAGACCTGGGGAATTAAAAATTATCAAAATCTAAACTTTTCACGGCACGGCGTTGTCGTTATGCGGCGCCCATTTTCACGTTCGCTCGATGCTAGGCGATCCCTCGCCATGGAACACGAGATGTCATAACACCAACTGACATGCTCAGAACGCCACCAAACATCACATGATGGTTAACACTGCTGCCCTGAACAGCTCTAAGTCAAATCTAAGGTTTCATAATGATGTGTTACCATGGCAACGCATCCCTCGCCATAAAAACACAATGTTGCTGTAACTCCAATGGACACGGTCTGATCGTCCACCAAACTTCACTAAATATCACCTCTCCATGCCTCAACAGCTGTAGGCCAATTATTGGGTGTCATCATATGCCGTTTCCATGGCAACGTATCCCTCGTCATAAAAACCGATGATGTCATAACTCAATGAAAATCGTCCAAACGCCATCAGACTTCAGATGATGGTTAATAGTCCGTCCTCAACATGTCTATGTGCCATTTGTGAGTTTTCCTCAAAAGCTGTTGCCATGGCAACGCATCCCTCCCCATAAACACGATATTGCTATAACTCCTTGAAAATTGTCAAAAGTGCTCAAACTTCCCATGGGTGCTAACAGTCCAGCCGTGAAGACATGTACGTGACAGTTTTGCGATTTCTCAAATGCCGTTGCCATGGCAACACAATGCTCGCCATGAAACACAGTTTTCTCATAACTTCAGTGAACATGCTCCAAACGGCCCAAAACTCTCATGTTTTATAACCATGCAGCCCTGAAGACATCTAAGATTATGCCATTGCCATGGCGACAGAACACTCGCCACCAAACACAATGTTTCATGTTACTGCAGTAACTCCCATGAACATCGTCTGATCAGCCCAAAACCTCAGAGTCCGGTAAACATCTGCGTGACGTTTCAACGTTGCAGACAGCAGCGAACCTGTGCGGATCGTCGAAGACCCACTCATCGCTTTAAATAATAATATTATTTAATAACTATCTGAGAGACATTTTAATGTATGTTTGAGTCAATGCACCTCTTATTCCTTGTAGCGCCTGTAGCTTTATAATTGTAGGTCCTGTTTTAACTTTGACATACTATGTGGTACTCACTGTGTATCTCCTGTAGTCCGGTCTTTGTGCCCGGGCTGTGTTCCAGTACTGCGAGTACATCTCCGATCAGAAACTGTCTTTAACAAACTTTAGAAAACACACCGAATATCTTAATCTGGATTCTGAAGACAGCGTCCTCCGATTGAGAGCAGCTTCAGTCTCTGAGGGATGACGCCCCTGCTCTCTGGAGCTGAGTGTGTGTGTGTGTGTGTGTGTGTGTGTGTGTGCGTGCGTGCGTGCGTGCGTGCGTGCGTGCGTGCGTGTGTGTGTGTGTGTGTGGTGTGTGTGTGTGTGTGTGTGTGTGTGTGTGTGTGTGTGTGTGTGGTGTGTGTGTGTGTGCGTGTGTGTGTGAGAATGATGTCGTTGAAGCATGAACTTCAGACTGCAGGACGCTGTAGTGAGATGCTCTGTTCTGACACAGAGTTACATCACTGCAGAGTCAGGTCACTGTGAAATGTACATTACCTCACACATTCTACTTTAACCCTTTATTGAAACATATCACAGTCCATACACATGATCAGCTATACGCTCATTAATAAAACAGTAGAGACACCATGGGCGTAGGAAGCGTCCTCAATGTGGGTGGGACAATGTGACGGGGACGCAGAAAACAGAGTAGATCTCATTTCCTGTATTCTGGTGGTTTGATACTTTTATGTGGCTACTACTACTACTAGCACGAGGAAAATATGGGTATATTTTGTAATTTCATCCAGTAGTAAAGAAACATATTTGATTATTGACTCAGAGCCATCTTAATTAAAAAAAAAAAACACTCATCAAGCATGCAGTTGCAATTTCTGTTAAATGAATGTATTTAATGTTATCAAATGATCAATCAGATTAGACCAGAGGTTCCCAAATTATTTTGGCTCGAGACCCAAAAGATACATTTGGTGTCTCCCCAGGACCCAAACTTACAAAAATACATCATGAATTGCCATAAGATCAATATTTAAAAACTACTGATAAAGAACACAACAAAACATGAATTTAAAATCTATATGAAATGTTTTTATTTCATTGTAAAAAGTACATTACAAAAATTATCTAGGTTAAGTTTCTCACCACCTCATAACACTTGCACTATGAACTTGACGATGACATAAAGCACCAACACAGTCTCACCGCATTTCGTGTTATAGTCATGAAATTAATCTATGATTCGTGTTCACCAACACGATTTTCCCATTTTTTTCGTGTCACACAGAACGATTTTAAAAGCAATGTAAATAATAACAAATTAGAAGGAAAAACAGATTTAAAAAAATACAGATTTCAGTATTCTGACACAGAACGATTTAAAAAGCAATGTATTTCTATTGGTAGTATGTTTCGTGCCTGCACCAAATAATAACAAATTAGAAGGAAAAAAAGATGACATAAAATACAGATGTCAGTATTCTGAGGCTCTGAGCCATTTCTTTTCCTCACTGACGGCAAAAAAACTCAGACATTATACAATTTAAAATCAAAAGGGATAGGGTTAGGCTTAGGGTAAGATATTGAGTAAGAACATGTTTTTATGAACCACACAGCTTCTGGTCTTCCAAGACCCGACCGGACAAAAAGACGTGTTGCAGGCACGACATACTACCAATAGAAATACATTGCTTTGAAATCGTTCTGTGTGACACGAAAAAAGGTGAAAATCGTGTTGGTGAACACGAATCAATAGATTACATTAATTTCGTGACTATAACACGAAATGGCGTGAGACTGGGTTGAAAGCACACAGCAGGTGAGCTGAACAGACCAGTGAAGCAAAACCTATTCTCTATTTCAATAAGTCAAATGAATTCACATATCGTAGCATTGTTATGCATTTTACTCCCATTTTGACCCTACATTTGGGAAAGACTGCTTTAGACTAAATGAAGGCCCCAAAACATGCCTTCTGTTATCATTTGCAGAGATAAGAGCTGGCAAATCTCTTCTATGTGGCAGACGCACATTGTCCAAACGACGTTGACTCATGGAGGAGCGGAGCCATGTCTTAAGCCTTCTTAAGGAACTAAAACTTCGTTCTGCTTCGGCTGAGGAGCATGGCACTATAAGAATAAGTCTAACCAAAGACTCTACTTGGCAGTGGCTTTGAGAGCGTTTACTGCGTCAGTGATGGTGCTGGATGGATATTGAGCCGGAGCCAGATGCAGCCATTTCCTCCAGACTGAGCAATACCTCTTCATACTGTCCTTTGACTGCCTGAATGGCCACTCCTCAAGAGCCATCGTGTTGGGCAGAGGGGCTTTAGAGTTATGAAACTCCCTGCTTCAGACCGGGCAATCTCTTTAAAAATAGTCTTATTTTTTCCAGACTGGTGGTAGAGAGTGCCAAATGTGTGGACCAAATTCAGTGCATCAGACACCACAGTGGATGAGCTCCAGGCTGTCTGAGTCACGAGGCTGACACAGTGAGGACATACAAAGCAAGAGGTTGCTTCTCTCTGAGAACTGCTTGAACTCCTTTGCTTTCGCCGGACATGTTTGTAGCTCCATCGTAGGTCTGCCCATGAAGACAGGACAAGTTCAACCGCAGGAGAACATCAGTTGCCACCTTAGCCAAACCCTTCCCTGTCGTTAAAGACACCTCATATAGACCTACAAAGTCTTCATGAGGGATAAGATCATGATCCACATAACAGATACATATGGCCTCTTGTTCAACTCCCGAAACATCCTGGCTTCCATCAATAATAATGGAGTACTGAAGTGCGGGCAACCCCTCTATTTGTAATTCTCCTAACAATGGAGTTGGCCATTGGACATTTTGAGTACCCAAAGTCCCAAGCAGTAGGTAGAATATTAGCTAGTCTAGGACGTAAGTTTAAAATAAATAATAATAGTGAGGATGTTATATCAGTCTTGGACCTAGTCGTAGTAACTAGGTATGTTATTGAATTACAGTTTCCAGATAATTATCTCTTTGCTAATTATTACGTTAAGTGAGCTGACACCAAGCTCAGAGGAAATGCAAAGAGACTACATTTAGATAGAATACAGTTAAGTGTTAGTTAATGTAAGAAATGTATGTGCGTTCATGTGCAGACGTATATATAGTTTGTTAATTGGATAATTCATATCCTGCAAGACTCCTAAAGAAGTCATGAGATGATGACCTTTCGACATCTGGAACATGTCCAAGTTTAGGAGAACTGACTATGTGTGTGCGTTAAACATGATTAGGGAACATGTTCGTGTGTCATTTAGGAAACCTATATCTGCCCTGTGTTTTTGTGTTCGTGGGAGCATTGCTGCGATTGGTTGCTGTTGAAGCAAGGTCATGTTTCCCCATTGTTATTTGTTTGTTGCAACAACTAAATAATAATAATCTCAGCTATTTCTGTGTTTGTGTTTCATTGATTCCTCTCCGTTTCATTCTTTCCTGTTGTGAGTGCTGGATCTCCACAACAAGGACAACACAGATTGACTTACTGTGACTTGTTGTGATTGTCTTTGTAATATGCATAGTAAATAAATAGTTAACTGAATACTGGGATGGTAATTGCCTATAAGCACTCAGTGAAACATAAACACACAAAAAGCTTCTGAATGATAAGAAGTATAATTCAAACATAATGCACATTACATTTGGAGAGAGTACCTGAGTTAAAGAAGTCAGAAAATAATCGAACTGAAGTCACATGCACAGCAAACACTGACTGCGTCTACATGGACATGAGTAAGCCGTTTATGAGTATTATCCCGGTTATGATCATGGTGTTTACATGAGCACAGAGAGATCGGGTTATTCATGTTCCCTATTGACATGATAAATACCAGTAACCTGCTTGCTGCGCTCTATTTGCACTGTGATGTTTACAAAACAAAAACCGGCTATAGAAACCGTTCATCTTCCTGTAATGGTTAACCTGAAATGTATTTGACTGTGGGTAAAGTGTATCCACTTTGGCTTGTATCGGGTTTAGCACTATTTAATGCATGTGGCTTTTTAATAGTCTCCTATTGCGCCAGCTGACACTGTGGCAGATCTGAGCTGTCCACTAAGGCAACACTCCTTAAAGCCCGCATCACACTGTCCCGAAATGTACACCAGATGGACACACGATAAAGGAAATGTTCAAATTCGGCTCTGATCGTAACAACATCGGGCCATTCGTGAGGGCGTCTTAAGCCATCGTATGACCGCCGGTGGAGTTTCTCAGGCTCCGGCAGCAACTTCGTGAGCGGTGGCAACATCTTTGGCATGCCAAAAAATTGCCGAAGGACCTTGCGAAGGTGCATTTTCGTGTTGAATTCGTGTGTCCATTTTGCCCTTCGTAAGGCCACCGTGAGGGCATCTTGTCAAATCTTGTCATCTTCGTGTGATCATCGGTGCCATCGGGCATTTTTCGCCTCACAAAGACAATATGAAGGAAACAAGAAGCTGCCCGATTGTCTTAGGAAGGCAACACGACTACGTGAAGCCCTCGCAATGCCGTCGTGTAGCCATTGTATTATAGTACAATGACATCGAGATGGGACCACGGTATCGGCGAAGACAGCCGAATTTGAGTAGCTGTAATGGTAACGTGGACATATAAAAGGCCAGCCTCAGAACATCTTCCTCAGTCAGTCCTGAGCAACTCTACAGAGCAGAGGCGTGTGTAACTCCCAAAGCTTCAATCACAATTCATCACAAATGCTCTATCAAATCAGTAGCAGTGATGAAACCTGTATGAAGCAGGTGAAACAGGAGCATGAGGACACGGTGTGCGATGTTTCCTTGCAGATCGCTTCTCTGGTTGTTCATCAAATCATGTAAACATATTATGTAAATAACCCAATTTGTGTTCTGTGAAACTGAAAAGGATATTACATTGTTTTTGTTACTTTCGTTGCAGTTGTATGTCTTACATGTAATTTAGGTTAACTTCCTGTTTTATTTAGATGCTTTTATTTTGAAGGCGAGTTTACGCTGTTGACAGGAAGTTGTTGTTGCTATGGAAACAACATGACGGAGATAAGTCATATCTTCTACATATAAAGACGGAAAAGTAAAGAATAAAGTGTATGTTTAAATGTTAGCACCCCCCGAAGAGGCACAAGCTCTTACGTTGAGTCTGGATACATTCTAAATCATCAGTAAAGTCTACGACCATATTTTCGTGTGTGGTTCGGGTGCCATCGTGTGGCCTTCTGTAGGCATCGTACTTGCTTCGGCTGTTGCTTGGCTCACGAATGGCCCGATGTTGTTACGATCAGAGCCGAATTTGAACATTTCCTTTATCGTGTGTCCATCTGGTGTCAATGTGAGAATCTGCCTTGGTACAAAGTAGCAGTGAAAACATGGTATGGAGCTTCATTGATTTGGGCATTCTCACAATAAGCAAGTGGAATGGATTGGATAATGAAGCACTGACACAGCGCTCTACAAAGAGCGGCGAGTGGATAGACCGATGCACGGACTTTCAATATGGTAAAAGTCGGGGGGGCCAAACTAATCATTTTAAAAGGTCGGGGGGACTTATCCCACCCTCATATAATGGCTGCGACGCCCATGACACACATGTTAACCAATGAAAAGCATTGATTCAAAACACCAACATTAAAACCCCAGGACAGGAAGTGGTCTCCTCCTACAGAGGACACAGAGACACTGAGGAACCATCGAACCTGAGTGCAAACCCAGCGTAGAGAGGTTCAGTGAATGTGGCTCTGAAGGTGTGGAGGTGGGTCAGTGTGTCAGAGGAGACTCTGTAGAAGGAGAGAGAGCCAGCACGATGACCCAGATACACTGCTACTCTACCAGAGGAGAGGAGGAGGATAAGGAAGAGGAAGAGGTGTCTGTTCTTCTGTCATTGTTCCAGACAGAGTAACCATTACCAGAGCATCTCAGACTCCAGGACTGATCATTCTCTCCAAACGCACAGTCCTCTCTGTCTCCTCTCCTGCTGATTCCTCTGTAAGTCACTGATATAGAAACCCTTCCTCTCCACTCGGCCTCCCAGTAACAGAGACCAGTCAGAGCTTCTTGCACATCAGCTGAGGACAGTACTCAAACCTCTCTGGATGATCAGGATATGGCTGCCTCTCCTCTCTCACGTAAGTCACCTTCCTGTTGTCCTCAGACAGTTTGAGGTCTCTGTTCACTGTGTTTGAGTCCACGGTGAGTTCACAGGAATCTGAGGAGAGACACAGACAGCAGTTTATCACCAGACTCACCTGAAGGCTTTACTCTCTGTAGTGATCCTTTCTAAAAAGCTTCAAGAGGTCATGTTTTAATGAATAAATAGCACCTCCATCATCTGTGTCTTTAGAGAGAAGCTGACTGATCCACACTTACACTTCTTCACACCTGGTTTGAACCTCTGCTCTCCACCATGGTCCAGCCTGGAGGAAGAAACACAGTCAGGATGAATTTCTATCCAACAGGAGTCCTAGCTGCTGTTCAACTGAAGCAGAGCTCAGTCTGTCTCTGGGACAGAGAGACAGATTATTTCAATGCAAGTCCTTTATTGTCGATGGACCCAGAATTCACAGAGCAAGGCCAGGTAAAACAAGGTAAAAAAAACAACATTTCAAAAACCTAAACCTCTCTCTAAGTAAACTTCCAACATCAAGACTCTGACAACAACTGAAAAAAAGCCTCAACAATTTAGCAGTTGGTGAGATATCTCAGTCAGAACCAAATTCATAAACTGACCATCATTATCCTCCCTAGAGCCAGGAAACCAGTGGTTCTGATGTTTGGACTGAATGGCTGTTTCCATGTAATAAGACTTCAAGGTTAACTCACTGCTGTGAACATAATCAAGGGAAATGAGACATCCTTCATGATGGAAGCCCAGAGATGAAAGAGATAACATTAAAAATATGAGGAAGTCAGTCAGTCTGTTCATACCTGAGTGTCTCCAGTCTCCAGAGTAGATCCTCCAGTCCAGCAGAAAGCCGCTTCTCTCCTGAGTCTCCTGGATGATTGTAGCTCAGGTCCAGCTCTCTCAGATGGGAGGGGTTGGAGCTCAGAGCTGAAGCCAGAGAACACAGCCTTCCTCTGTGACCAGACAGCCTGACAGTCTGGAACCAGGGAATACAGTAAACTCAGTGCTTTAAAAAGTCACATGAGCAGGAACATCAGAGGTGGACCATCTTCATCAACATGAACAAAAAGCTGGATGACAATAATTGAAAAGTGAAACTGCTTGAAAATAAAAAGCTGAACTCTGACCTGAGAGTCTCCAGTTCACAGTGTGGACTCTCCAGTCCAGCAGACAGCAGCTTCACTCCTGAATCCTGCAGGTCGTTGTTACTCAGGTCCAGATCTCTCAGACTAGAGGACTGGGAGCTGAGGACTGAGGACAGAGCTGCACAGCTTCTCTCTGACAGGTTACAGCCACTCAGCCTGAAGAGACGATGAGGACAACAGTTATTCAGAAGACAGCAGTGTATTAATAACTGATTCACTAAATCAAATATCTCTGTACTTACAGAGCTTTGTTGGAGGCTTTGACCACTGGCAGCAGCCTCAGAAGAGCCTCCTCTGAAGCAGAGTATTTCTTCAGGTCAAACACGTCCAGATCTTCTCCTGATGACAGTAAGATGAAGACCAGAGCTGACCACTGAGCAGGAGACAGTTTCTCTGTGGAGAGACTTCCTGAACTCAGGGACTGTTGGATCCTCCACTAGAGAACGATCATTCAGTTCATTCAGACAGTGGAACAGGTTGATGCTTCTCTCTGCAGACAGATCCTCATCATCTTCTTCTTGATGTACTGGACTGTTTCCTTGTTGATCTCTGAGCCACTTCCTGTCTGTGTCAGCAGGCCTCGTAGGAGTTTCTGATTGGTCTGCAGTGAAAGACCCAGGAGGAAGCGAGGAACAAGTCCAGGTGTCCGTTTGGACTCTGTAAGGCCTGGTCCACAGCACTCTGGTAGAGATGTGTTAGTTAGGTTTGTCTAGACTTAGACTGGGAGGTTGTTGGTTCTTCTGACAGCAGGTTGACTCCAGAGTTGATGAAGGTCAGATGGACATGAAGAGCAGCCAGAAACTCCTGAACGCTCAGATGGACGAAGCAGAACACCTTGTCCTGGTACAGTCCTCTCTCCTCTCTAAAGACCTGTGTGAACACTCCTGAGTACACTGAGGCTGCTCTGATATCGATGCCACACTCTGTCAGGTCGGACTCATAGAAGATCAGGTTGCCTTTCTGCAGCTGCTCAAAAGCCAGTTTCCCCAGAGACTCCATCATCTTCCTGCTCTCTGGACTCCAGTGTGGATCTGTCTCAGCTCCTCCATCATACTTGACGTTCTTCACTTTGGACTGAACCACCAGGAAGTGGATGTACATCTCAGTCAGGGTCTTGGGCAGCTCTCCTCTCTCTGGTTTTCAACACCTCCTCCAGAACTGAAGCAGAGATCCAGCAGAAGACTGGGATGTGGCACATGATGTGGAGGCTTCGTGAGGTCTTGATGTGGGAGATGATGGTGCCGGCCTGCTCCTGATCTCTGAATCTCTTCCTGAAGTACTCCTCCTTCTGTGGGTCAGTGAACCCTCGGACCTCTGTCACCATGTCCACACACTCAGGAGGGATCTGATTGGCTGCTGCAGGTCGTGTGGTTATCCAGAGGCGAGCAGAGGGAAGCAGCTTCCCCCTGATGAGGTTTGTCAGCAGCACATCCACTGAGGTGGACTCTGTGACATCAGTCAGGATCTCAGTGTTGTGGAAGTCCAGAGGAAGTCGACACTCATCCAGACCGTCAAAGATGAACACAACCGGGAACTGATCAAACCTGCAGATTCCTGCGTCTCTGGTTTCAGAGAAGAAGTGATGAACAAGTTCCACCAAGCTGTACTTGTTCTCTCTCACCACATTCAGCTCTCTGAAGGTGAATGGAAATATGAACTGGATGTCCTGGTTGGCTTTGCCTTCAGCCCAGTCCAGAGTGAACTTCTGTGTTAAGACTGTTTTCCCAATGCCAGCCACGCCCTTTGTCATCACTGCTCTGATTGGTGCATCTCTTCCAGGTGAGGCTTTAAAGAGGTCTTCTTGTCTGATGGTTGTTTCTGGTCTGTCTGGTTTCCTGGATGCTGTTTCAATCTGTCTGACCTCATGTTCATCATTGACCTCTGCAGACCCCCCCTCTGTGATGTAGAGCTCTGTGTAGATCTGGTTCAGAAGGGTTGGGTTTCCTGCTTTAGCAATGCCCTCAAACACACACTGGAACCTCTCCTTCAGGGTGGATTTAAGTTTACGCTGACACACAGCAGCAGCAGTTTCTGAAACAATAAACAATCAAAAACATTTAAATAAAGCTCGGACAGGCAAGCCGAGCGGAGAATCAGCTCAACTGCCAACATGAAAGCCACGAGCAGATGTGAGTTGGTTTCTTTCTAAAGCAGTTAAGTTATATCAAGATGGTCTTTTTATCTTACATAACATCTCCAGCACAACAGGATAGTGTGTTTGCACAGAAGAAACCATAAATCAAATGTATTTGGAAAAGATCTGACACACAGACATCATGGTAAATGTGTTGAGTCCTCTTACTGCTCTGCAGACGGTCAGCCAGCTCCTCCTGCTTCATGCTCCTCAGGAGGTGCAGTGAGATGTTCAGAAGGGCCTCTCTGCTGCTGCTCCTCTGCTCTTCATCCTCAGCCTCCAACACCTCCTCATCCTCCCTCTGACTCTCTAAGCATTCTGGGTAATCTGATCTCAGGACTCTCTGGATCTCCTTCAGCTCGGTCCTCACAAAACTGAAGATGTTCTCCTGGAGCAGCTGGAACAGAATGAGATGTAGATAACCCCATCAGATCATGTGTGAGACAGAAAGAGACAGAGCTTCACTACAGAGTGTGTGTCTGCTGTGCTGCTTCATTTACACACCTTAAATATGGAGTCCAGGTCAGTGTGAGGCTGCTGGGCTGACTGACCACTGGGGCCCTTCAAGCTCTGCTGATAGACTCTGTAAAAGACACACACACACACACGCGCGCACACACACACACAAACTGTTGAAGTGCCTGATTCAGACTTCACACCCATTCAGGGTGCGCTCCGGAACCTCGGGGGATTGTTGTTGTTAGCATCTGGTTAGCTAGCTGCGCTAACGGATATAAGAAGCTTTTTGTACAAGGTGGAGGGAGAATCCTCTCCTGTCAGACTGAGAGGCTCTGACAGGATAACTACAGCTCAGTTTGAGAGGCTCTGATAACTACAGCTCAGACTGAGAGGCTCTGATAACTACAGCTCAGACTGAGAGACTCTGATAACTACAGCTCAGACTGAGAGGCTATGATAACTACAGCTCAGACTGAGAGGCTCTGATAACTACAGCTCAGACTGAGAGGCTCTGATAACTACAGCTCAGACTGAGAGACTCTGATAACTACAGCTCAGACTGAGAGGCTCTGATAGCTACAGCTCAGACTGAGAGGCTCTGATAACTACAGCTCAGACTGAGAGGCTATGATAACTACAGCTCAGACTGAGAGACTCTGATAACTACAGCTCAGACTGAGAGGCTCTGATAACTACAGCTCAGACTGAGAGGCTCTGATAACTACAGCTCAGACTGAGAGAGGTAACTACAGCTCAGGCTGAGAGACTCTGATAACTACAGCTCAGACTGAGAGGCTCTGATAACTACAGCTCAGACTGAGAGGCTCTGATAACTACAGCTCAGACTGAGAGAGGTAACTACAGCTCAGGCTGAGAGACTCTGATAACTACAGCTCAGTTTGAGAGGCTCTGATAACTACAGCTCAGACTGAGAGACTCTGATAACTACAGCTCAGACTGAGAGACTCTGATAACTACAGCTCAGACTGAGAGGCTCTGATAACTACAGCTCAGACTGAGAGGCTCTGATAACTACAGCTCAGACTGAGAGGCTCTGATAACTACAGCTCAGACTGAGAGGCTCTGATAACTACAGCTCAGACTGAGAGGCTCTGATAACTACAGCTCAGACTGAGAGGCTCTGATAACTACAGCTCAGACTGAGAGGCTCTGATAACTACAGCTCAGACTGAGAGGCTCTGATAACTACAGCTCAGACTGAGAGGCTCTGATAACTACAGCTCAGACTGAGAGACTCTGATAACTACAGCTCAGACTGAGAGGCTCTGATAACTACAGCTCAGACTGAGAGAGGTAACTACAGCTCAGGCTGAGAGACTCTGATAACTACAGCTCAGTTTGAGAGGCTCTGATAACTACAGCTCAGACTGAGAGACTCTGATAACTACAGCTCAGACTGAGAGACTCTGATAACTACAGCTCAGACTGAGAGGCTCTGATAACTACAGCTCAGACTGAGAGGTTCTGATAACTACAGCTCAGACTGAGAGGCTCTGATAACTACAGCTCAGACTGAGAGGCTCTGATAACTACAGCTCAGACTGAGAGGCTCTGATAACTACAGCTCAGACTGAGAGCTCTGAAATACAGCTCAGACTGAGAGGCTCTGATAACTACAGCTCAGACTGAGAGGCTCTGATAACTACAGCTCAGACTGAGAGGCTCTGATAACTACAGCTCAGACTGAGAGACTCTGATAACTACAGCTCAGACTGAGAGGCTCTGATAACTACAGCTCAGACTGAGAGACTCTGATAACTACAGCTCAGACTGAGAGACTCTGATAACTACAGCTCAGACTGAGAGGCTCTGATACAGATGTAGCAGCTAATTTAGGACCGTTTGAAACGCGAGGGTCGTGGTCGGCCCGTGAACGCCCGTGATCAAGAGACTGCCCCCAGTCTGACTTGATACCGCCCCCGTGATAAATAAATGTAATTATTGTGAAGCCAGCTGCAATGGATCATTGATCCACCAGGGGGTGCAGTGGGGTTCCACACTGGAGCTCATGTGAAATCAACTTCGACACAGTAAGCTGGATGTACAGTATGTCTGGTACTACTGTATAGCGGATCTTTGTTAAGATCCATATGTCACGGATAGGATCATAGTCTGTGCTAAATAAGACATGTAATCATTTAAAAAACATTACCATGTTGTTATTTAACAAAATAATGTTGTTTAGTCGAAAAAAACGAACGAGAGGAAATGCAGCCGGCTCTCGATTTTAATCCTAATTTAATCATCATCTTCACCACGATCATTATGTTTATGTTCGCCGAATTGACATGAAATCACTGACAAATATGAATATTCTGTATTCAACTTCATTAAAACGTTATTAACGTGCCTAAACTCAGTATATATTTATATTTGAATGGAGCCTTGTCAGGCAGATCAGGATCCCGACGCGTAGTCCCTGGACAGATTTTAAAAGTCAATCTAAAACACATTTCATTTTAAACAGTAAATACAATACATTTAAAATATGCAACATACATTACTGGGATACTTAAATAAAACAATTTAAAATACAGAACATTAAAACAAAACAAATAAAACAAAAGGAAAGAACATGTTAAAACATGTTAAAACACAGGCAGTGGGTTGTAAGGAGCAGAAGATTGGGTCAGTGTTGGCAGAGCTGATTCCTCACTAACCATATTTGAGTTTTGATTTAAATATACTAAACGTAGTCTGGTCTCTGATGGAGATGGGATTGAGTTCCATTGCTGAGCAGCTTTAACAGAACATGAAGACTGACTGAAAGAACTTTTTCTGAGGAATAATGCAATCTCCTCTCTCTGCACCTCTTGTTACCCTAGTTGCAGTTGTGCGTATGTTAATAAACTGTCTAAGAGGAGGTGAGGTAAGGCCGTTGACAATCTTGTAAAAAAAGCAAGCATTTGCATGTTTACTGAGGTGTTCCCAGCTTAGTAACTTGGCACTAAGAGTACTGATATGTCTACCATTATTTTCTGAGTGTAATATCCGCATTTTCTCTTTTGAAAAACAAAGTCTTAGTTTGCCCATAGTTTGGCCACTCATTTTTAATCACACACTCCCCATCCCATTCAAATTCAAATTCTTGACTGAAAGAGCAGTGTAGCCTACAGTACATGTAAATGGATGGCATTGCCTATATGCATTTGAAAAGAAATAGTACCCCCCTCTGAGTGACTACGTGTTGACTTCACATCTTGTCACAAACCAGGGACTTTACTTCCTGATTTTTGGAAGACAAGACTGACCCAAGATACCTGTACATAGTGGAAAGTGAAATTGACATTGTCAAATTTAATAAAAATACAAAATAATGTTCACATTTGGGAACCGATTGGAAACATAGGACTCAATCTTTTGCTTCACATTGAGGGGAAGAGGCATTTCCCATTGGTCCCAGTCCAGTTGGTTTTTTCACCATTCCCATATGTTACAAATGGTGTTATGGCCATGAAAATATTAGCAGCATAGATCTCAGGGCGATGCTGTCCCTTAAAAAAGCTGTCCTGATAAAATGTTCCTCTCGCTCTGAGGAAACTGCCCTGGTGGGTTCATCAGGTGTGGCCGCCGACCCTGGAGTGACCACTGGCACTGGAATGACGGTGGCAATGGTGTTTTTATTTATTTATTCATTTATTTAACAAGGACAGTGCTCAACAATGAAGAGGGTGTCTGTTTCTCTGCTGTGTAAATGTACCACAACCTGCAAAAAGAAGCTGTATAGCCTGTTTGTTTTTTTTACCTTTCATATGTTGTTGTATAGCCTCTGGAGCAGAAATGAAAGAGTTTTAAAAATGTTTACGTTTTGGTAAGTTTTTAGGGAAATGTTGTAATATTGCAACGTTGGCCTTAGGTGGGAGCAGAATTTCTAACAATTTCTAACAACCTAAACTAGTTATAAATGTTTATTTTTACTGTCGACCGGGTCACTCATTACTGGATCAGCTGCTGCATGCGACAGACACTGAAAAGTATTATCATCTGAAATTAATCATTATGTTATTAGTATTAAATACATATAAGTATTTTTACAGCTTGTATTTAGAAATACTCTGTTGTAATTATTGATGCATAAATGTGTTCATCCATTCAATGTGGCATCTGCTATAATGGGGTTAATGTATGATATTACTTAATATACAATACACTATATAATATATGATATGATAATTACATTTTAATTTGATTCATTTCTTATTTCATAGTTTCTCTTCATTATCATAACAGTTCTCTTTCATATGAGTGTTGAGAGCTGTATCCATAAATCTCTTAATTTTGCGCTCAAAGTGCACCACTTTACAGCAATACAACAGCACAGTTTGTTCAGAATATCAGTATGAGTATGAGCACCCAATATTGATGTGTTCAAATGCTCTTCTAGACAAAACTGAAAGTCCATGAAAAGTTGTCTTTCTGTATTTGTGAATGAAGCGCCATCTCCTGGTTAAATCCCGAAATTGAAAATCTGGCAACGCCCTCTTGGAAAATAGTGGGAGGGCTTAACATTCCCAGATAATGGTCTTAGGCAGGTAGCTGGCAGGTAGCTGGCAGGTAGCAGGCAGGAAGCTGTAAGCTGGAGTCTGAAATAAGATGCTCCATCTGTAACTACAGCTCAGACTGAGAGAGATAACTACA
Organism: Trematomus loennbergii; assembly: GCA_012861695.1. Taxonomy (NCBI): domain Eukaryota; kingdom Metazoa; phylum Chordata; class Actinopteri; order Perciformes; family Nototheniidae; genus Trematomus; species Trematomus loennbergii. The sequence continues at coordinate 8,038 of JAAOOA010003169.1, read as the reverse complement.
GCTCAGATAACTACAGCTCAGACTGAGAGAGATAACTACAGCTCAGACTGAGAGAGATAACTACAGCTCAGATAACTACAGCTCAGACTGAGAGGCTATGATAACTACAGCTCAGACTGAGAGGCTCAGATAACTACAGCTCAGACTGAGAGGCTATGATAACTACAGCTCAGACTGAGAGGCTATGATAACTACAGCTCAGACTGAGAGGCTCTGATAGCTACAGCTCAGACTGAGAGGCTATGATAACTACAGCTCAGACTGAGAGAGATAACTACAGCTCAGATAACTACAGCTCAGACTGAGAGGCTCTGATAACTACAGCTCAGACTGAGAGAGATAACTTCAGCTCAGATAACTACAGCTCAGACTGAGAGGCTATGATAGCTACAGCTCAGTGAGGTAAGGACTCTGTATGAATGAAAAACAGGTATGAAATCATTCATTATATGGAACAGTCAAACAAAAATACAGTTGAAAAGGGGAGTGATTAGTTAAATACATTTTGCCCTCAAAGATTGATGCATTTAACTTAAACCCCCTAGAGCAGGGGTACTCAAATACAAATCTTAAAGGTCCAAAAAAAAGTTTCAATAAGACAAAGGTCCGTTTATTACGGTCATTCAAACTTTTAAACAATTGCAACAAGATTTCTTAACACGAGGTTGCAAAAACAAAAATAATCTGTATGCAGCAGTTTTTCATTGTTATTGTGTCTGTGCTTGATCCCTCAGAGTGCAGTGTGAGAGCTGCACAGTTATGAATAAGGCAGCTGCACCCTCTTTCATTCAGCATTCCATTATTGCTTTATAAATGTCTTGCCCCCTTGTGTGTCCACTGAGGTTCGTCAGGCCCAACACATCTTCAACAAACTCCCCCTTTGCCTCATCATAAAAAACTCACAAACACAGCACTGAGCATTGAGTGTGTCAGTGGACTCATCCACCAGCTAAGGAAATGCACTGTGCATTTTGTATTCCATCACAAAGCTGATTCATCAAATCACCAGCCAGTATTTATGTTCTTCTGGTTGCTGTGGAATCTGAGAGGGGCTTTGCTGATTTGACCTGTTATTTCCTCTTTTTGTTGCCTTCAACATGGTCTCCATCACTTCAGTCATGCATTCTTTTATACTTCAGTTATATCCAGTGGAAAGTCCTTCCTACTGGCCTAGTTCAAAGTGGTTCCTTTCTGTTGGCTGGGCAGTGTAGTTTTACACACAGTCTTATTTGACTTTCTCAGGACTTAAAACAGTTTTTTGGGGGCAGACCCCCACAAAGAAAAACATATATTTACACAGTAAGGTCATGATCTTAACAGTTGTGTATGCTCATCCGTGAGCAGAGCATCAAGTTGACATGTCTATTACAGCTGAATGCGGCATTACCATTTTGTTCAGCAAAACGCACAAAACTGATTAAGATCAACAGCTTTAGTGCGTTTTGATTAAATGCTGAGTACAGCCAAACTTGACAGCTTCTCTGTCATTGTAGACCGCACCTCATTCCTTCAGTACTTGGGTCCGAATGCTTCTCGTTTTGCGCCGTCCTGTTCAAATGAAATCGCCGCCAATCATATTTCCACGCTCGCGCCAGGGCCGGGCCGGGGAGGGGTTACAAGACGTGCGTCTTGTGCTGCATTCACTTGCACTCGGACATTAGAGACTTTCTCTCATAAATGTCAGATGAGCCACAACTTTTCTTTCAAAACAAAGTTGCCAACTGGGGAGGCAGCTGGGGTGGCAAGGCCTATTTTTAGTGGTGGCAGTTGCCACCCCATGCCACCCGGTAGGTGAAACTAGGCTACTAGCTACAGTACAGATTTTTTTCTTTTTTAAACTCTCGCTCTGACTCAGACCGGTTGAAAGAGACGACACACGCATTTTCCACACGCATTCCGCGAAGACCCGCCCTACTGTGCCTCTGATTCGCAGACTGTTGGTGGGGAAAAAAACGCTGACGGGATGCTGAATGTGATTGGACCAATGCGTTGTCAGACACACACAGACAGTGTGGAACAGTCTGACATGCAGAGCGCTGTATGCAGCGGACATAGCGGAGAATTTTGACCGTTGCGTTGTGGCGATGTCTCGCAGATAACACAGATAATACAGATAATACATATGAAAAGTATAATTTGCTCAGAGTCCAGAGACAGTTGTGGTTCGGTCCGGATCCGGACCGGAGTCCGGACTTGAGGATTCCTGCCCTAGAGGAGATGAGATCTTACCCACTCTTAAAACTGGTCCTTCACATAGCACTTCACCCCTGTACCATTGCACAATAAGACAACACTTTACCTTGGATCAGCAGAGGGGGATCCATCTTTGAAGTGTATATGTCTGGGCATAGACCTGTCACTCTTCATGGACACACAGCTGGGTGCAGATCCAGATCCAGGTTCCTCACGTTGGATCCTGATAGATCACAAACACTGATAAATGAAGAACACTGAAAATGCATTTATGGTCAGATGTTTTCATACTGATAACAAATATGGTAATCATTACTTTTGATCAGATGGGTCTCCATCTTTAAAGTGTATAGGTCTGGCATAGAATTGTCACTCTTCATGGACACACAGCTGGGTCCAGGTCTAGGTCCAGGTCCAGGTCCAGGTCCAGGTCCAGATCCAGGTCCAGGTCCAGGTCAGGTCCCAGGTCCAGCAGAGTGTGTGTTGCTCTGGGCTGGAACACAACACACAGAGCTTTGAGTGAGTAACGAGTGCTGAGCTGTGACATGGAGAAGAGTCATGGACAGGTGGAGATCTCACCTCTGAGCTTTGGTCTGGCTGTCATGTTCCCCAGAGCTTTTAGAGGGGGGGGGCTTCCTCCTCTCTGTCCTCACTCTGATCCATAGCAGAGCCCCACTTCACACAAACACAACAACATGCTCATTCATTACCACAAGCTTTACATCACAGGTAGTTCCCCTCCTCTCAGATAGTCAGGAACCTTGTTGGAGCCTCAACAAGACCAGATCAGCCCAGAATGTTCCCCACAGCCCAGAACCACACAGAAACCCAGTGTGTTGACCCTAAACAACACCTATCCGTCCTGAGAGGGATACTCTGTTGCTCTCCCTGAGGGTTCTTCAGTTTTCCCCAGTGGCGTTGTCTGGCCTGGTTAGCTAGCTACGCTAACGGATATACCTGTGACTGAGATGGCGCCTTGCACATTATTAACATTATATATTCATCAGATGTGCAAGAATAATAACTGAGTGTAAAGTAAATCTGAATAAACAACATGCAGACATACTCCAGAAACAGGATTTACTGTTTGTCCAATTACATTTCCCCTCTGTCGGCCCAGGAGGTGAACTCCACCTCTCAGATACCAGTCCACTCTCTCGCGACCCTTCATTCCCAGGCCAAGTCCCTACAGACCGAGCCACCCATCACCCAATACCTTCCACAGGTAACATGGTCTCCTGATCCTAAAATGACAGAATATCATAATTCTGAGACGTCTACTTCTGATACTGAAGTCGTTTTTTATCAGCTGTTAATCAGTAACAGGCGTCTGTAGACAGATTCAGACTCTGACCCCCACTAACTGAGCTGTAAACAGGTTTCAAAGAGACTGAACGGGCCGACCCTTGGTACTGCAACAAACCTCTAATAATAAAACTAACAACACACAATTCCTGTAAATGAGAAGAAATATCTTCTGCTGTGACTGATGCAGAGAGACAGAACAAAACCCACTTCTGAGAAACTGTTTGTTATCAGAGTTCATCTATCTGTGCTCTGTTTGGTCCACGGTGGTGATGTACAGGATAACCCTAAAGTCATCTGAACTAGTCTAACCTTAAAGTCATCTGAACTAGTCTAACCCTAAAGTCATCTGAACTAGTCTAACTCTAAAGTAATCTGAACTAGTCTAACCCTCAAGTCATCTGAACTAGTCTAACCCTAAAGTCATCTGAACTAGTCTAACCCTAAAGTCATCTGAACTAGTCTAACTCTAAGTCATCTGAACTAGTCTAACCCTAAGTCATCTAAACTAGTCTAACCTAAAGTCATCTGAACTAGTCTAACTCTAAAGTCATCTGAACTAGTCTAACTCTAAAGTCATCTGAACTAGTCTAACCTTAAAGTCATCTGAACTAGTCTAACCTTAAAGTCATCTGAACTAGTCTAACCCTAAAGTCATCTGAACTAGTCTAACCTTAAAGTCATCTGAACTAGTCTAACCCTAAAGTCATCTGAACTAGTCTAACCTTAAAGTCATCTGAACTAGTCTAACTCTAAAGTCATCTGAACTAGTATAACTCTAAAGTCATCTGAACTAGTCTAACCCTAAAGTCATCTGAACTAGTCTAACTCTAAAGTCATCTGCACTAGTCTAACTCTAAAGTCATCTGAACTAGTCTAACTCTAAGTCATCTGAACTAGTCTAACCCTAACGTCATCTGAACTAGTCTAACTCTAAAGTCATCTGAACTAGTCTAACTCTAAAGTCATCTGAACTAGTCTAACCCTAAAGTCATCTGAACTAGTCTAACCCTAAAGTCATCTGAACTAGTCTAACCCTAAAGTAATCTGAACTAGTCTAACCCTAAAGTATCTGAACTAGTCTAACCCTACAGTCATCTGAACTAGTCTAACCCTAAAGTCATCTGAACTAGTCTAACTCTAAAGTCATCTGAACTAGTCTAACCCTAAAGTCATCTGAACTAGTCTAACTCTAAAGTCATCTGAACTAGTCTAACTCTAAAGTCATCTGAACTAGTCTAACCCTAAAGTCATCTGAACTAGTCTAACCCTAAAGTCATCTGAACTAGTCTAACCCTAAAGTAATCTGAACTAGTCTAACCCTAAAGTATCTGAACTAGTCTAACCCTACAGTCATCTGAACTAGTCTAACCTAAAGTCATCTGAACTAGTCTAACTCTAAAGTCATCTGAAACTAGTCTAACCCTAAAGTCATCTGAACTAGTCTAACTCTAAAGTCATCTGAACTAGTCTAACTCTAAAGTCATCTGAACTAGTCTAACTCTAAAGTCATCTGAACTAGTCTAACCTTAAAGTCATCTGAACTAGTCTAACCCTAAAGTCATCTGAACTAGTCTAACCCTAACGTCATCTGAACTAGTCTAACTCTAAAGTCATCTGAACTAGTCTAACTCTAAAGTCATCTGAACTAGTCTAACCTAAAGTCATCTGAACTAGTCTAACCTTAAAGTCATCTGAAACTAGTCTAACCCTAAAGTCTGAACTAGTCTAACCCTAACGTCATCTGAACTAGTCTAACTCTAAAGTCATCTGAACTAGTCTAACTCTAAAGTCATCTGAACTAGTCTAACCCTAAAGTCATCTGAACTAGTCTAACCCTAAAGTCATCTGAACTAGTCTAACCTAAAGAATCTGAACTAGTCAACCCTAAAGTAATCTGAACTAGTCTAACCCTACAGTCATCTGAACTAGTCTAACCCTAAAGTCATCTGAACTAGTCTAACTCTAAAGTCATCTGAACTAGTCTAACCCTAAAGTCATCTGAACTAGTCTAACTCTAAAGTCATCTGAACTAGTCTA
>JAAOOA010003168.1:12500-17500 GCA_012861695.1 Trematomus loennbergii | reverse complement strand
GGGAAAGGGGTCAAAATGGAAAAATTGTACCCCAAAATAGGGCCTCATGACCCCGCAAGAGTCCCCCGCGGACTCCCCTGACATTCCTCCATGGAGGAAATCATCCAACTCAACTTTGGTGAGAACCGGGGAAAGGGGTCAAAATGGAAAAATTGTACCCCAAAATAGTGCCTCATGACCCCGCAAGAGTCCCCCGCGGACTCCCCTGACATTCCTCCATGGAGGAAATCATCCAACTCAACTTTGGTGAAAACCGGGGAAAGGGGTCAAAATGTAAAAATTATACCCCCAAATAGTGCCTCAAAATCGGGTAGAGTCACCGGGAAAGTGCCCTCGCATTCCTCCAGGGCTCAAAATGTCACCCTTAAACTATTTGGAGAACCGGGAAAATGTAAAAAATAAGGCCCAAAATAGTGCCTCATAATCGGGTAGAGTCACCTGCAAAAGTGCCCTCGCATTCCTCCAAGTGTTGGGAGAACCAGGCTGGGGGGTCTTGAGGCACAAAATGAGGCCCACTCAGAGTGCTTGGTGAGCGGATACATTCTTCCATGATTTCCAACAGCCGTATTTTTTCTGAGTCCACCCAAAAACTGGGTTTCTGATTTCGTGCGGAAGGTAGTCTGAAAAACATGGATGAATCTTTTTGACAGAGAAGTGGAAATGAAGCCCAGGGACTTTTTCCCCTTCTCCGTTGTACCAACCATCGGAGAAGGGGAAAAATCGGGCCGAAGCGCCAAACACCTGGCCACTACTCCCGTTGGCACTTAGAAAAAATTTCACAATTTTTCAAAACTTCATTTTTGATTATTTTAAGATATAATTAAGCGTTTTCTTCACTTTTTTTTTTGCTCCACGGGTGGGGGCGCCTGGCAGGCCGCCTATGAGCACCCAAATTCGGCCTGGATCATCCAGGATTTGTGGGAAAAAATCCATAAACTGACTAAATCACCCAGAGAGGTCCCCTACCTAGCCCAAATATATATAATACAAATACATTTAAATAGTAAAAGGTGCACTTGTGCTCTGCATTACCCGGAATTTTATTTTCATAGCCCCATGATAGTGATTAAAAATCATTTTCATGGGAAAAAGTGTTAAAACGCCTGATTCAATTATATGCAGGACCCCAGTGAGCTCCAGACTATGTGCATTGTGTTGGGGAACCATATAAATGATAGAATAAATGCATTCAAATGCAAAAATAATGATTTAAAATCATTTTAGGGGGACAATTGTGGAGAGGAGCCTTAAAATGACTCTGTTTTAAGATATAATTAAGCGTTTTCTTCACTTTTTTTTGCTTTCCACGGGTGGGGACGCCTGGCAGGCCGCCTATGAGCACCCAAATTCGGCCTGGATCATCCAGGATTTGTGGGCAAAGCTCCATAAACTGACTAAATCACCCAGAGAGGTCCCCTTTCTAGCCCAAATATATATAATACAAATACATTTAAATAGTAAAAGGTGCACTTGTGCTCTGCATTACCGGGAATTTTATTTTCATAGCCCCATGATAGTGATTAAAAATCATTTTCATGGGAAAAAGTGTTAAAACGCCTGATTAAATGATATGCAGGACCCCAGTGAGCTCCAGACTATGTGCATTGTGTTGGGGAACCATATAAATGATAGAATACATGCATTTAAATGCAAAAATAATGATTTAAAATCATTTTAGGGGGACAATTGTGGAGAGGAGCCTGAAAAAGACTCTGCAGCACCCCGGATAACTACCACTTCATCTGGTTTAAATGTGGTGGTGATAGTGGCATTGACTAGTACCCAGTACTGGGAGAGAACCAGGTTACAGCACATGTCTTTTCGACCCAGGAAAGAGTGCTCGAAACGTGGCAGAAGCATAGTCACACTGTGGGGTAACATGTTTCAAATGACAGCACACTGCTGCTTGTTGGCAGGCTGACTCACTTCACGTGTCTCTCACACACACCCAGGGGGGAGAAAGAGGACACATTGACCCAGGAAAGAAGCCTCAAAACACAGGTAAAACTGTGTTAAAGTGTGGGGGAACATGTTTCAAATGACAGCACACTGCTGCTTGTTGGCAGGCTGACTCACTTCACTTGTCTCACACACACCCAGGGGGGGGAGAAAGAGGACACATTGACCCAGGAAAGAGTGCTCGAAAGCTGGCCACAGCATAGTCACAGTGTGGAGGAACATGTTTCAAATGACAGCACACTGCTGCTTGTTGGCAGGCTGACTCACTTCACTTGTCTCACACACACCCAGGGGGGGGAGAAAGAGGACACATTTACCCAGGAAAGAGTGCTCGAAAGCTGGCTACAGCAGAGTCACAGTGTGGAGGAACATGTTTCAAATGACAGCACACTGCTGCTTGTTGGCAGGCTGACTCACTTCACTGGTCTCACACACACACCCAGGGGGGAGAAAGAGGACACATTGACCCAGGAAAGAAGCCTCAAAACACAGGTAAAACTGTGTTAAACTGTGGGGGAATATGTTTCAAATGACAGCACACTGCTGCTTGTTGGCAGGCTGACTCACTTCACTGGTCTCTCACACACACCCAGGGGGGAGAAAGAGGACACATTGACCCAGGAAAGAAGCCTCAAAACACAGGTAAAACTGTGTTAAAGTGTGGAGGAACATGTTTCAAATGACAGCACACTGCTGCTTGTTGGCAGGCTGACTCACTTCACTTGTCTCACACACACCCAGGGGGGGGAGAAAGAGGACACATTTACCCAGGAAAGAGTGCTCGAAAGCTGGCTACAGCAGAGTCACAGTGTGGAGGAACATGTTTCAAATGACAGCACACTGCTGCTTGTTGGCAGGCTGACTCACTTCACTGGTCTCACACACACACCCAGGGGGGAGAAAGAGGACACATTGACCCAGGAAAGAAGCCTCAAAACACAGGTAAAACTGTGTTAAACTGTGGGGGAATATGTTTCAAATGACAGCACACTGCTGCTTGTTGGCAGGCTGACTCACTTCACTTGTCTCACACACACCCAGGGGGGGAGAAAGAGGACACATTTACCCAGGAAAGAGTGCTCGAAAGCTGGCTACAGCATAGTCACAGTGTGGAGGAACATGTTTCAAATGACAGCACACTGCTGCTTGTTGGCAGGCTGACTCACTTCACTTGTCTCACACACACCCAGGGGGGGGAGAAAGAGGACACATTTACCCAGGAAAGAGTGCTCGAAAGCTGGCTACAGCAGAGTCACAGTGTGGAGGAACATGTTTCAAATGACAGCACACTGCTGCTTGTTGGCAGGCTGACTCACTTCACTGGTCTCACACACACACCCAGGGGGGAGAAAGAGGACACATTGACCCAGGAAAGAAGCCTCAAAAACACAGGTAAAACTGTGTTAAACTGTGGGGGAATATGTTTCAAATGACAGCACACTGCTGCTTGTTGGCAGGCTGACTCACTTCACTGGTCTCTCACACACACCCAGGGGGGAGAAAGAGGACACATTGACCCAGGAAAGAAGCCTCAAAACACAGGTAAAACTGTGTTAAAGTGTGGGGGAACATGTTTCAAATGACAGCACACTGCTGCTTGTTGGCAGGCTGACTCACTTCACTTGTCTCACACACACCCAGGGGGGGGAGAAAGAGGACACATTGACCCAGGAAAGAGTGCTCGAAAGCTGGCCACAGCATAGTCACAGTGTGGAGGAACATGTTTCAAATGACAGCACACTGCTGCTTGTTGGCAGGCTGACTCACTTCACTTGTCTCACACACACCCAGGGGGGGGAGAAAGAGGACACATTTACCCAGGAAAGAGTGCTCGAAAGCTGGCTACAGCAGAGTCACAGTGTGGAGGAACATGTTTCAAATGACAGCACACTGCTGCTTGTTGGCAGGCTGACTCACTTCACTGGTCTCACACACACACCCAGGGGGGAGAAAGAGGACACATTGACCCAGGAAAGAGTGCTCGAAAGCTGGCTACAGCAGAGTCACAGTGTGGAGGAACATGTTTCAAATGACAGCACACTGCTGCTTGTTGGCAGGCTGACTCACTTCACTTGTCTCACACACACCCAGGGGGGGGAGAAAGAGGACACATTTACCCAGGAAAGAGTGCTCGAAAGCTGGCTACAGCAGAGTCACAGTGTGGAGGAACATGTTTCAAATGACAGCACACTGCTGCTTGTTGGCAGGCTGACTCACTTCACTGGTCTCACACACACACCCAGGGGGGAGAAAGAGGACACATTGACCCAGGAAAGAAGCCTCAAAACACAGGTAAAACTGTGTTAAACTGTGGGGGAATATGTTTCAAATGACAGCACACTGCTGCTTGTTGGCAGGCTGACTCACTTCACTGGTCTCTCACACACACCCAGGGGGGAGAAAGAGGACACATTGACCCAGGAAAGAAGCCTCAAAACACAGGTAAAACTGTGTTAAAGTGTGGAGGAACATGTTTCAAATGACAGCACACTGCTGCTTGTTGGCAGGCTGACTCACTTCACTTGTCTCACACACACCCAGGGGGGGGAGAAAGAGGACACATTTACCCAGGAAAGAGTGCTCGAAAGCTGGCTACAGCAGAGTCACAGTGTGGAGGAACATGTTTCAAATGACAGCACACTGCTGCTTGTTGGCAGGCTGACTCACTTCACTGGTCTCACACACACACACCCAGGGGGGAGAAAGAGGACACATTGACCCAGGAAAGAAGCCTCAAACACAGGTAAAACTGTGTTAAACTGTGGGGGAATATGTTTCAAATGACAGCACACTGCTGCTTGTTGGCAGGCTGACTCACTTCACTGGTCTCTCACACACACCCAGGGGGAGGGAGAGGGACACATTGACCCAGGAAAGAAGCCTCAAAACACAGGTAAAACTGTGTTAAAGTGTGGGGGAACATGTTTCAAATGACAGCACACTGCTGCTTGTTGGCAGGCTGACTCACTTCACTTGTCTCACACACACCCAGGGGGGGAGAAAGAGGACACATTTACCCAGGAAAGAGTGCTCGAAAGCTG
>JAAOOA010003167.1:12500-21101 GCA_012861695.1 Trematomus loennbergii | reverse complement strand
ACCGGTCCCCGGGGGAACCGGGCCTGGGGCAAGGCCAATTGCTGAGTGCCGCAGCCGACGAAGGCCGCAAGGCGAAACAGTGTAGGGTTCGAGAAACAACAGTGTTTGCCGGGCGCACCGCGGCGGAGGTGGGGAGGTTCCAGCCCGGAACCTCCACCCCGCTGCGGGACCCGTGGTGGGACCCCTGAGTCAGACGGTTCGTCTTGGTCTCGCTTCATATCGGCCGGCCCGGGAGGGAAGAGACACGCGGGGTTACCCCCACGCAGCACACCCTCCCGGCCATCAGAGTCGAACCCGCAGTTCGGAGGAACCGACCGCCAGAGCACCGGCACGAGGCCGGGTCGGCGGAGGCCCTCCGATGGCGGGTCACGTTTGCCATTCGATCAGTGAGAGGAGAGAGGAGAGGAGAGGAGAGGAGGAGGAGAACGCAGCAAAAATGGTCAAAATCCGTCAACGTACGGGGTGAAACGGCTGTACTAGAGCCCTGGGGGGGCACCCGGGACCGGGCAGTGCCCCCGGGAGAAGGAACCGGGTCAAACGGGCCAAAACAGGAAAAAAAAGAAAAAGAAAAAGAACCGGGCAAAAGGGGGGAAAATGTGAAAAAAGTGTCCGAAAATAGTGCCTCATGACCCCGCAAGAGTCCCCCGCGGACTCCCCTGACATTCCTCCATGGAGGAAATCATCCAACTCAACTTTGGTGAGAACCGGGGAAAGGGGTCAAAATGGAAAAATTGTACCCCAAAATAGGGCCTCATGACCCCGCAAGAGTCCCCCGCGGACTCCCCTGACATTCCTCCATGGAGGAAATCATCCAACTCAACTTTGGTGAGAACCGGGGAAAGGGGTCAAAATGGAAAAATTGTACCCCAAAATAGTGCCTCATGACCCCGCAAGAGTCCCCCGCGGACTCCCTGACATTCCTCCATGGAGGAAATCATCCAACTCAACTTTGGTGAAAACCGGGGAAAGGGGTCAAAATGTAAAAATTATACCCCCAAATAGTGCCTCAAAATCGGGTAGAGTCACCGGGAAAGTGCCCTCGCATTCCTCCAGGGCTCAAAATGTCACCCTTAAACTATTTGGAGAACCGGGAAAATGTAAAAAATAAGGCCCAAAATAGTGCCTCATAATCGGGTAGAGTCACCTGCAAAAGTGCCCTCGCATTCCTCCAAGTGTTGGGAGAACCAGGCTGGGGGGTCTTGAGGCACAAAATGAGGCCCACTCAGAGTGCTTGGTGAGCGGATACATTCTTCCATGATTTCCAACAGCCGTATTTTTTCTGAGTCCACCCAAAAACTGGGTTTCTGATTTCGTGCGGAAGGTAGTCTGAAAAACATGGATGAATCTTTTTGACAGAGAAGTGGAAATGAAGCCCAGGGACTTTTTCCCCTTCTCCGTTGTACCAACCATCGGAGAAGGGGAAAAATCGGCCCGAAGCGCCAAACACCTGGCCACTACTCCCGTTGGCACTTAGAAAAAATTTCACAATTTTTCAAAACTTCATTTTTGATTATTTTAAGATATAATTAAGCGTTTTCTTCACTTTTTTTTTTGCTCCACGGGTGGGGGCGCCTGGCAGGCCGCCTATGAGCACCCAAATTCGGCCTGGATCATCCAGGATTTGTGGGAAAAAATCCATAAACTGACTAAATCACCCAGAGAGGTCCCCTACCTAGCCCAAATATATATAATACAAATACATTTAAATAGTAAAAGGTGCACTTGTGCTCTGCATTACCCGGAATTTTATTTTCATAGCCCCATGATAGTGATTAAAAATCATTTTCATGGGAAAAAGTGTTAAAACGCCTGATTCAATTATATGCAGGACCCCAGTGAGCTCCAGACTATGTGCATTGTGTTGGGGAACCATATAAATGATAGAATAAATGCATTCAAATGCAAAAATAATGATTTAAAATCATTTTAGGGGGACAATTGTGGAGAGGAGCCTTAAAAATGACTCTGTTTTAAGATATAATTAAGCGTTTTCTTCACTTTTTTTTGCTTTCCACGGGTGGGGACGCCTGGCAGGCCGCCTATGAGCACCCAAATTCGGCCTGGATCATCCAGGATTTGTGGGCAAAGCTCCATAAACTGACTAAATCACCCAGAGAGGTCCCCTTTCTAGCCCAAATATATATAATACAAATACATTTAAATAGTAAAAGGTGCACTTGTGCTCTGCATTACCGGGAATTTTATTTTCATAGCCCCATGATAGTGATTAAAAATCATTTTCATGGGAAAAAGTGTTAAAACGCCTGATTAAATGATATGCAGGACCCCAGTGAGCTCCAGACTATGTGCATTGTGTTGGGGAACCATATAAATGATAGAATACATGCATTTAAATGCAAAAATAATGATTTAAAATCATTTTAGGGGGACAATTGTGGAGAGGAGCCTGAAAAAGACTCTGCAGCACCCCGGATAACTACCACTTCATCTGGTTTAAATGTGGTGGTGATAGTGGCATTGACTAGTACCCAGTACTGGGAGAGAACCAGGTTACAGCACATGTCTTTTCGACCCAGGAAAGAGTGCTCGAAACGTGGCAGAAGCATAGTCACACTGTGGGGTAACATGTTTCAAATGACAGCACACTGCTGCTTGTTGGCAGGCTGACTCACTTCACTGGTCTCACACACACACCCAGGGGGGAGAAAGAGGACACATTGACCCAGGAAAGAAGCCTCAAAACACAGGTAAAACTGTGTTAAACTGTGGGGGAATATGTTTCAAATGACAGCACACTGCTGCTTGTTGGCAGGCTGACTCACTTCACTGGTCTCTCACACACACCCAGGGGGGAGAAAGAGGACACATTGACCCAGGAAAGAAGCCTCAAAACACAGGTAAAACTGTGTTAAAGTGTGGGGGAACATGTTTCAAATGACAGCACACTGCTGCTTGTTGGCAGGCTGACTCACTTCACTTGTCTCACACACACCCAGGGGGGGAGAAAGAGGACACATTTACCCAGGAAAGAGTGCTCGAAAGCTGGCTACAGCAGAGTCACAGTGTGGAGGAACATGTTTCAAATGACAGCACACTGCTGCTTGTTGGCAGGCTGACTCACTTCACTGGTCTCACACACACACCCAGGGGGGAGAAAGAGGACACATTGACCCAGGAAAGAAGCCTCAAAACACAGGTAAAACTGTGTTAAACTGTGGGGGAATATGTTTCAAATGACAGCACACTGCTGCTTGTTGGCAGGCTGACTCACTTCACTGGTCTCTCACACACACCCAGGGGGGAGAAAGAGGACACATTGACCCAGGAAAGAAGCCTCAAAACACAGGTAAAACTGTGTTAAAGTGTGGGGGAACATGTTTCAAATGACAGCACACTGCTGCTTGTTGGCAGGCTGACTCACTTCACTGGTCTCACACACACACCCAGGGGGGAGAAAGAGGACACATTGACCCAGGAAAGAAGCCTCAAAACACAGGTAAAACTGTGTTAAAGTGTGGGGGAACATGTTTCAAATGACAGCACACTGCTGCTTGTTGGCAGGCTGACTCACTTCACTTGTCTCACACACACCCAGGGGGGGAGAAAGAGGACACATTTACCCAGGAAAGAGTGCTCGAAAGCTGGCTACAGCAGAGTCACAGTGTGGAGGAACATGTTTCAAATGACAGCACACTGCTGCTTGTTGGCAGGCTGACTCACTTCACTGGTCTCACACACACACACCCAGGGGGGAGAAAGAGGACACATTGACCCAGGAAAGAAGCCTCAAAACACAGGTAAAACTGTGTTAAAGTGTGGGGGAATATGTTTCAAATGACAGCACACTGCTGCTTGTTGGCAGGCTGACTCACTTCACTGGTCTCTCACACACACCCAGGGGGGAGAAAGAGGACACATTGACCCAGGAAAGAAGCCTCAAAACACAGGTAAAACTGTGTTAAAGTGTGGGGGAACATGTTTCAAATGACAGCACACTGCTGCTTGTTGGCAGGCTGACTCACTTCACTGGTCTCTCACACACACCCAGGGGGGAGAAAGAGGACACATTGACCCAGGAAAGAAGCCTCAAAACACAGGTAAAACTGTGTTAAAGTGTGGGGGAACATGTTTCAAATGACAGCACACTGCTGCTTGTTGGCAGGCTGACTCACTTCACTGGTCTCACACACACACCCAGGGGGGAGAAAGAGGACACATTGACCCAGGAAAGAAGCCTCAAAACACAGGTAAAACTGTGTTAAAGTGTGGGGGAATATGTTTCAAATGACAGCACACTGCTGCTTGTTGGCAGGCTGACTCACTTCACTGGTCTCTCACACACACCCAGGGGGGAGAAAGAGGACACATTGACCCAGGAAAGAAGCCTCAAAACACAGGTAAAACTGTGTTAAAGTGTGGGGGAACATGTTTCAAATGACAGCACACTGCTGCTTGTTGGCAGGCTGACTCACTTCACTGGTCTCTCACACACACCCAGGGGGGAGAAAGAGGACACATTGACCCAGGAAAGAAGCCTCAAAACACAGGTAAAACTGTGTTAAAGTGTGGGGGAACATGTTTCAAATGACAGCACACTGCTGCTTGTTGGCAGGCTGACTCACTTCACTGGTCTCTCACACACACCCAGGGGGGAGAAAGAGGACACATTGACCCAGGAAAGAAGCCTCAAAACACAGGTAAAACTGTGTTAAAGTGTGGGGGAACATGTTTCAAATGACAGCACACTGCTGCTTGTTGGCAGGCTGACTCACTTCACTGGTCTCACACACACCCAGGGGGGAGAAAGAGGACACATTGACCCAGGAAAGAAGCCTCAAAACACAGGTAAAACTGTGTTAAACTGTGGGGGAATATGTTTCAAATGACAGCACACTGCTGCTTGTTGGCAGGCTGACTCACTTCACTGGTCTCACACACACACCCAGGGGGGAGAAAGAGGACACATTGACCCAGGAAAGAAGCCTCAAAACACAGGTAAAACTGTGTTAAACTGTGGGGGAATATGTTTCAAATGACAGCACACTGCTGCTTGTTGGCAGGCTGACTCACTTCACTGGTCTCTCACACACACCCAGGGGGGAGAAAGAGGACACATTGACCCAGGAAAGAAGCCTCAAAACACAGGTAAAACTGTGTTAAAGTGTGGGGGAACATGTTTCAAATGACAGCACACTGCTGCTTGTTGGCAGGCTGACTCACTTCACTTGTCTCACACACACCCAGGGGGGGGAGAAAGAGGACACATTTACCCAGGAAAGAGTGCTCGAAAGCTGGCTACAGCAGAGTCACAGTGTGGAGGAACATGTTTCAAATGACAGCACACTGCTGCTTGTTGGCAGGCTGACTCACTTCACTGGTCTCACACACACCAGGGGGGAGAAAGAGGACACATTGACCCAGGAAAGAAGCCTCAAAACACAGGTAAAACTGTGTTAAACTGTGGGGGAATATGTTTCAAATGACAGCACACTGCTGCTTGTTGGCAGGCTGACTCACTTCACTGGTCTCTCACACACACCCAGGGGGGAGAAAGAGGACACATTGACCCAGGAAAGAAGCCTCAAAACACAGGTAAAACTGTGTTAAAGTGTGGGGGAACATGTTTCAAATGACAGCACACTGCTGCTTGTTGGCAGGCTGACTCACTTCACTGGTCTCACACACACACCCAGGGGGGAGAAAGAGGACACATTGACCCAGGAAAGAAGCCTCAAAACACAGGTAAAACTGTGTTAAACTGTGGGGGAATATGTTTCAAATGACAGCACACTGCTGCTTGTTGGCAGGCTGACTCACTTCACTGGTCTCTCACACACACCCAGGGGGGAGAAAGAGGACACATTGACCCAGGAAAGAAGCCTCAAAACACAGGTAAAACTGTGTTAAAGTGTGGGGGAACATGTTTCAAATGACAGCACACTGCTGCTTGTTGGCAGGCTGACTCACTTCACTTGTCTCACACACACCCAGGGGGGGAGAAAGAGGACACATTTACCCAGGAAAGAGTGCTCGAAAGCTGGCTACAGCAGAGTCACAGTGTGGAGGAACATGTTTCAAATGACAGCACACTGCTGCTTGTTGGCAGGCTGACTCACTTCACTGGTCTCACACACACCCAGGGGGGAGAAAGAGGACACATTGACCCAGGAAAGAAGCCTCAAAACACAGGTAAAACTGTGTTAAACTGTGGGGGAATATGTTTCAAATGACAGCACACTGCTGCTTGTTGGCAGGCTGACTCACTTCACTGGTCTCACACACACCCAGGGGGGAGAAAGAGGACACATTGACCCAGGAAAGAAGCCTCAAAACACAGGTAAAACTGTGTTAAAGTGTGGGGGAACATGTTTCAAATGACAGCACACTGCTGCTTGTTGGCAGGCTGACTCACTTCACTGGTCTCACACACACACCCAGGGGGGAGAAAGAGGACACATTGACCCAGGAAAGAAGCCTCAAAACACAGGTAAAACTGTGTTAAAGTGTGGGGGAATATGTTTCAAATGACAGCACACTGCTGCTTGTTGGCAGGCTGACTCACTTCACTGGTCTCTCACACACACCCAGGGGGGAGAAAGAGGACACATTGACCCAGGAAAGAAGCCTCAAAACACAGGTAAAACTGTGTTAAAGTGTGGGGGAACATGTTTCAAATGACAGCACACTGCTGCTTGTTGGCAGGCTGACTCACTTCACTTGTCTCACACACACCCAGGGGGGGGAGAAAGAGGACACATTTACCCAGGAAAGAGTGCTCGAAAGCTGGCTACAGCAGAGTCACAGTGTGGAGGAACATGTTTCAAATGACAGCACACTGCTGCTTGTTGGCAGGCTGACTCACTTCACTGGTCTCACACACACACACCCAGGGGGGAGAAAGAGGACACATTGACCCAGGAAAGAAGCCTCAAAACACAGGTAAAACTGTGTTAAAGTGTGGGGGAATATGTTTCAAATGACAGCACACTGCTGCTTGTTGGCAGGCTGACTCACTTCACTGGTCTCTCACACACACCCAGGGGGGAGAAAGAGGACACATTGACCCAGGAAAGAAGCCTCAAAACACAGGTAAAACTGTGTTAAAGTGTGGGGGAACATGTTTCAAATGACAGCACACTGCTGCTTGTTGGCAGGCTGACTCACTTCACTGGTCTCTCACACACACCCAGGGGGGAGAAAGAGGACACATTGACCCAGGAAAGAAGCCTCAAAACACAGGTAAAACTGTGTTAAAGTGTGGGGGAACATGTTTCAAATGACAGCACACTGCTGCTTGTTGGCAGGCTGACTCACTTCACTGGTCTCTCACACACACCCAGGGGGGAGAAAGAGGACACATTGACCCAGGAAAGAAGCCTCAAAACACAGGTAAAACTGTGTTAAAGTGTGGGGGAACATGTTTCAAATGACAGCACACTGCTGCTTGTTGGCAGGCTGACTCACTTCACTGGTCTCACACACACAACCAGGGGGGAGAAAGAGGACACATTGACCCAGGAAAGAAGCCTCAAAACACAGGTAAAACTGTGTTAAACTGTGGGGGAATATGTTTCAAATGACAGCACACTGCTGCTTGTTGGCAGGCTGACTCACTTCACTGGTCTCTCACACACACCCAGGGGGGAGAAAGAGGACACATTGACCCAGGAAAGAAGCCTCAAAACACAGGTAAAACTGTGTTAAAGTGTGGGGGAACATGTTTCAAATGACAGCACACTGCTGCTTGTTGGCAGGCTGACTCACTTCACTTGTCTCACACACACCCAGGGGGGGGAGAAAGAGGACACATTTACCCAGGAAAGAGTGCTCGAAAGCTGGCTACAGCAGAGTCACAGTGTGGAGGAACATGTTTCAAATGACAGCACACTGCTGCTTGTTGGCAGGCTGACTCACTTCACTGGTCTCTCACACACACCCAGGGGGGAGAAAGAGGACACATTGACCCAGGAAAGAAGCCTCAAAACACAGGTAAAACTGTGTTAAAGTGTGGGGGAACATGTTTCAAATGACAGCACACTGCTGCTTGTTGGCAGGCTGACTCACTTCACTGGTCTCTCACACACACCCAGGGGGGAGAAAGAGGACACATTGACCCAGGAAAGAAGCCTCAAAACACAGGTAAAACTGTGTTAAAGTGTGGGGGAACATGTTTCAAATGACAGCACACTGCTGCTTGTTGGCAGGCTGACTCACTTCACTGGTCTCTCACACACACCCAGGGGGGAGAAAGAGGACACATTGACCCAGGAAAGAAGCCTCAAAACACAGGTAAAACTGTGTTAAAGTGTGGGGGAACATGTTTCAAATGACAGCACACTGCTGCTTGTTGGCAGGCTGACTCACTTCACTTGTCTCACACACACCCAGGGGGGGGAGAAAGAGGACACATTTACCCAGGAAAGAGTGCTCGAAAGCTGGCTACAGCAGAGTCACAGTGTGGAGGAACATGTTTCAAATGACAGCACACTGCTGCTTGTTGGCAGGCTGACTCACTTCACTGGTCTCACACACACACCCAGGGGGGAGAAAGAGGACACATTGACCCAGGAAAGAAGCCTCAAAACACAGGTAAAACTGTGTTAAACTGTGGGGGAATATGTTTCAAATGACAGCACACTG
>JAAOOA010003167.1:0-2500 GCA_012861695.1 Trematomus loennbergii | reverse complement strand
GGGGGCACCCGGGACCGGGCAGTGCCCCCGGGAGAAGGAACCGGGTCAAACGGGCCAAAACAGGAAAAAAAAGAAAAATAAAAAGAACCGGGCAAAAGGGGGGAAAATGTGAAAAAAGTGTCCGAAAATAGTGCCTCATGACCCCGCAAGAGTCCCCCGCGGACTCCCCTGACATTCCTCCATGGAGGAAATCATCCAACTCAACTTTGGTGAGAATCGGGGAAAGGGGTCAAAATGGAAAAATTGTACCCCAAAATAGGGCCTCATGACCCCGCAAGAGTCCCCCGCGGACTCCCCTGACATTCCTCCATGGAGGAAATCATCCAACTCAACTTTGGTGAGAACCGGGGAAAGGGGTCAAAATGGAAAAATTGTACCCCAAAATAGTGCCTCATGACCCCGCAAGAGTCCCCCGCGGACTCCCCTGACATTCCTCCATGGAGGAAATCATCCAACTCAACTTTGGTGAAAACCGGGGAAAGGGGTCAAAATGTAAAAATTATACCCCCAAATAGTGCCTCAAAATCGGGTAGAGTCACCGGGAAAGTGCCCTCGCATTCCTCCAGGGCTCAAAATGTCACCCTTAAACTATTTGGAGAACCGGGAAAATGTAAAAAATAAGGCCCAAAATAGTGCCTCATAATCGGGTAGAGTCACCTGCAAAAGTGCCCTCGCATTCCTCCAAGTGTTGGGAGAACCAGGCTGGGGGGTCTTGAGGCACAAAATGAGGCCCACTCAGAGTGCTTGGTGAGCGGATACATTCTTCCATGATTTCCAACAGCCGTATTTTTTCTGAGTCCACCCAAAAACTGGGTTTCTGATTTCGTGCGGAAGGTAGTCTGAAAAACATGGATGAATCTTTTTGACAGAGAAGTGGAAATGAAGCCCAGGGACTTTTTCCCCTTCTCCGTTGTACCAACCATCGGAGAAGGGGAAAAATCGGGCCGAAGCGCCAAACACCTGGCCACTACTCCCGTTGGCACTTAGAAAAAATTTCACAATTTTTCAAAACTTCATTTTTGATTATTTTAAGATATAATTAAGCGTTTTCTTCACTTTTTTTTTTGCTCCACGGGTGGGGGCGCCTGGCAGGCCGCCTATGAGCACCCAAATTCGGCCTGGATCATCCAGGATTTGTGGGAAAAAATCCATAAACTGACTAAATCACCCAGAGAGGTCCCCTACCTAGCCCAAATATATATAATACAAATACATTTAAATAGTAAAAGGTGCACTTGTGCTCTGCATTACCCGGAATTTTATTTTCATAGCCCCATGATAGTGATTAAAAATCATTTTCATGGGAAAAAGTGTTAAAACGCCTGATTCAATTATATGCAGGACCCCAGTGAGCTCCAGACTATGTGCATTGTGTTGGGGAACCATATAAATGATAGAATAAATGCATTCAAATGCAAAAATAATGATTTAAAATCATTTTAGGGGGACAATTGTGGAGAGGAGCCTTAAAAATGACTCTGTTTTAAGATATAATTAAGCGTTTTCTTCACTTTTTTTTGCTTTCCACGGGTGGGGACGCCTGGCAGGCCGCCTATGAGCACCCAAATTCGGCCTGGATCATCCAGGATTTGTGGGCAAAGCTCCATAAACTGACTAAATCACCCAGAGAGGTCCCCTTTCTAGCCCAAATATATATAATACAAATACATTTAAATAGTAAAAGGTGCACTTGTGCTCTGCATTACCGGGAATTTTATTTTCATAGCCCCATGATAGTGATTAAAAATCATTTTCATGGGAAAAAGTGTTAAAACGCCTGATTAAATGATATGCAGGACCCCAGTGAGCTCCAGACTATGTGCATTGTGTTGGGGAACCATATAAATGATAGAATACATGCATTTAAATGCAAAAATAATGATTTAAAATCATTTTAGGGGGACAATTGTGGAGAGGAGCCTGAAAAAGACTCTGCAGCACCCCGGATAACTACCACTTCATCTGGTTTAAATGTGGTGGTGATAGTGGCATTGACTAGTACCCAGTACTGGGAGAGAACCAGGTTACAGCACATGTCTTTTCGACCCAGGAAAGAGTGCTCGAAACGTGGCAGAAGCATAGTCACACTGTGGGGTAACATGTTTCAAATGACAGCACACTGCTGCTTGTTGGCAGGCTGACTCACTTCACGTGTCTCTCACACACACCCAGGGGGGAGAAAGAGGACACATTGACCCAGGAAAGAAGCCTCAAAACACAGGTAAAACTGTGTTAAAGTGTGGGGGAACATGTTTCAAATGACAGCACACTGCTGCTTGTTGGCAGGCTGACTCACTTCACTTGTCTCACACACACCCAGGGGGGAGAAAGAGGACACATTGACCCAGGAAAGAGCTCGAAACAGGAACAGTAGTCACAGTGTGGAGGAACATGTTTCAAATGACAGCACACTGCTGCTTGTTGGCAGGCTGACTCACTTCACTTGTCTCACACACACCCAGGGGGGGGAGAAAGAGGACACATTTACCCAGGAAAGAGT
>JAAOOA010003166.1:7500-22085 GCA_012861695.1 Trematomus loennbergii | reverse complement strand
AGAATACTTTTCTACTTTAACTTGAGGAACATTTTGAATGCAGGACTTTTACTGAAACAGAGTATTCCTACACTCTGGTACTTCTACTTTTACTCAAGATCAAGATCTGAGTACTTCTACTTTTACTCAAGTACAAATCTGAGTACTTCTACTTTTACTCAAGTACACGACCTGAGTACTTCTACTTTTACTCAAGTACAAGACCTGAGTACTTCTACTTTTACTCAAGTACAAGATCTGAGTACTTCTACTTTTACTCAAGTACAAGACTGAGTACTTCTACTTTACTCAAAACAAGATCTGAGTACTTCTACTTTTACTCAAGAACAAGATCTGAGTACTTCTACTTTTACTCAAGTACAAGATCTGAGTACTTCTACTTTTACTCAAGTACAATATCTGAGTACTTCTACTTTTACTCAAGTACACAAGACCTGAGTACTTCTACTTTTACTCAAGTACAAGATCTGAGTACTTCTACTTTTACTCAAGTACAAGATCTGAGTACTTCTACTTTTACTCAAGTACAAGATCTGAGTACTTCTACTTTTACTCAAGAACAAGATCTGAGTACTTCTACTTTTACTCAAGTACAAGATCTGAGTACTTCTACTTTTACTCAAGTACAAGATCTGAGTACTTCTACTTTACTCAAGTACAGATCTGAGTACTTCTACTTTTACTCAAACAAGATCTGAGTACTTCTACTTTTACTCAAGTACAAGATCTGAGTACTTCTACTTTTACTCAAGTACAAGATCTGAGTACTTCTACTTTTACTCAAGTACAAGATCTGAGTACTTCTACTTTACTCAAGTACAAGATCTGAGTACTTCTACTTTTACTCAAGTACAAGATCTGAGTACTTCTACTTTTACTCAAGTACAAGATCTGAGTACTTCTACTTTACTCAAGTACAAGATGAGTACTTCTACTTTTACTCAAGTACAAGATCTGAGTACTTCTACTTTTACTCAAGTACAAGATCTGAGTACTTCTACTTTTACTCAAGTACAAGATCTGAGTACTTCTACTTTACTCAAGTACAAGATCTGAGTACTTCTACTTTTACTCAAGTACAAGATCTGAGTACTTCTACTTTTACTCAAGAACAAGATCTGAGTACTTCTACTTTTACTCAAGTACAAGATCTGAGTACTTCTACTTTACTCAAGTACAAGATCTGAGTACTTCTACTTTTACTCAAGTACAAGATCTGAGTACTTCTACTTTTACTCAAGTACAAGATCTGAGTACTTCTACTTTTACTCAAGTACAAGATCTGAGTACTTCTACTTTTACTCAAGTACAAGATCTGAGTACTTCTACTTTTACTCAAGTACAAGATCTGAGTACTTCTACTTTCACAAGAACATCTGAGTACTTCTACTTTACTCAAGTACAAGATCTGAGTACTTCTACTTTCACTAAAGTACCATCTGAGTACTTCTACTTACTCAGTACAAGACCTGAGTACTTCTACTTTACTAAAGTACAAGATCTGAGTACTTCTACTTTTACAAGTACAAGATCTGAGTACTTCTACTTTACTCAAGTACAAGATCTGAGTACTTCTACTTTCACTAAAGTACGATCTGAGTACTTCTACTTTACTCAAGTAAAGATCTGAGTACTTCTACTTTCACTAAAGTACATCTGAGTACTTCTACTTTCACTAAAGTACAGATCTGAGTACTTCTACTTTACTCAAGTACACTATATGAGTACTTCTACTTTACTAAAGTACAAGATCAGAGTACTTCTACTTTCAAGTACAAGATCTGAGTACTTCTACTTTCACTAAAGTACCATCTGAGTACTTCTACTTTCACTAAAGTACCATCTGAGTACTTCTACTTTCACTAAAGTACCTATCTGAGTACTTCTACTTTCACTAAAGTACCATCTGAGTACTTCTACTTTCACTAAAGTACCATCTGAGTACTTCTACTTTCACTAAAGTACACTATCTGAGTACTTCTACTTTCACTAAAGCCTTCTGAGTACTTCTCTCTGTTAAAAACAGAAACTCTCGTGTGAGTCGATGTGTTTGTTCAGGTCCAGGTCGTTGAACCTGAACCTGAAGGTCGGATCGGTCCGTCCAGACTCACAGAGAGAGAGGAGCTGCTGACGGTTAGTTTGTTCCTTTCCATGGTGTACTACTCTGCTATTGTTTGAACTTATCGTGCCTTTTATAATTAATAACGTGAGCCTACTTTGTTGTTTTCTATTTTTAAATAATACGTCTTTTCTCTTGTACTTTATCCGTGCTATATTTCTGCCGTTACACTAACGTATATTTCCCTGATTCTCATTCTGAAATGCGTGTTTTCATGTTCGAGAACGTTCTCTAAAAAGCTTTATTCTGGGGGGAAAGAGACGTTAGAAGTTAGCTGGAACAATAATATTAAACTTTATTTATATAGCAACTTTCAAAAAATAGTTACAAAGTGCTTTCAGTAACTTAAGGGAAAGATAGATGTGGACTCACTCCAGGTCTCCGTGCTGCCACTGAGTACATCGACCACTGAAGGACAGTTACTTCTATTTAATGCTGCTGTTCGGATGTGACTGTGTTGACAGATCAAAGTACAAATACTGTGGTCTTTAAGAACTTTACATTACAAACTAAAGTCTTGATTTCAAAATATAATCAAAGTACAAACAGTAAAAGTATTAATAATAGATAATAAAGACAAAATGACTACAAATCATTTTAAGAGGTAAAACAACTATTACTATTTACTCTGCCGACTCATTTTGTAGTTCCCAGTGAGCTGATGGGGCCTCTCATAATCTACCCGTGATTTCCAGGTGGTCCAGGTGGTTTCCAGGTCACTACAAGAAGTTTCGAGGTGGTTTCCAGGATTTTCCAGTGCTCCCAAGTGGTTTCGAGGAGTTACAGGGTTTTGAAGGTGTTCCTGTGTACTTCCAGGTGGTTTCCAAGATTGTCCAAGTGGTCTCCAAGTGTTCTCCAAGTGTTATCCAGAACACTATAGGTGCTTAGTATTTCTAAGAGTAGCCAGGTGATTGCAAGAAGACTCCAAATATTTCCGTGAGTGTTCCAGGAGTTTCAAGAAGATTCCACGAAGATTCCAAGTGGGTTCCGTGAGTTTCCAGGAGTTTCCAGGTGTTTGCAGGAGTTCCCAGGTGTTCCCAAATATTTTCAAGAGTAGCCAGGTGATTCCAAGAAGATTCCAAGTGGTTTCCAGGAGTTCCAGGTGTTTCCAAGTATTTCCAAGAGTAGCCAGGTGATTCCAAGAAGATTCCAAGGGGTTTCCAGGAGTTCCCAGGTGTTTCCAAGTATTTCCAAGAGTAGCCAGGTGATTCCAAGAAGATTCCAAGGGGTTTCCAGGAGTTCCCAGGTGTTCCCAAATATTTCCAGGAGTTTCCAGGTGATTACAAGAGTTTCCAAGATTAGCCAGGTGATTCCAAGAAGATTCCAAGTGGTTTACGTGCTTTTCCGTGAGTTCCCAGGTGTTTCCAGGAGTTCCCAGGTGTCTCTGGGCATGGCGGTGTGCCTGCAGGTTGTGGGTTTGATATTGGGCGTGGCGTCCTGGTGCCTGGCCTCCAGCTGCACCTCCTCCCAGCTGTGGAGGGTCAGGAGTCAGGTGGAGTCCGTGAGCAGCAGCCAGAGACAGTTTGAGGGGCTTTGGATGAGCTGCGCTGCCTCATCGCTGGGAAGCCTGCAGTGCATCCGCTTCAAAACCACCTTAGGACTCCCAGGTACACACACACACACACACACACACACACACACACACACACACACACGCACACACACACACACGCACACACACACACACACACACACACACACACACACACACGCACACACACACGCACATACACACAGACTCGCACACGGACGCATGCACACACACACACGCACGCACGCACGCACACACACACGCACACACACACACAGACTCGCACATATAAAAAGCTAATGTTGGGCTATAAAGGAACTACAGCACGGTCACATGACTTCACGTCACCACCGCTAAGCTAAAGGTGGCTAATGTTGGGCTATAAAGGAACTACAGCACGGTCACATGACTTCACGTCACCACCGCTAAGCTAAAGGCGGCTAATGTTGGGCTATAAAGGAACTACAGCACGGTCACATGACTTCGCGTCACCACCGCTAAGCTAAAGGTGGCTAATGTTGGGCTATAAAGGAACTACAGCACGGTCACATGACTTCACGTCACCACCGCTAAGCTAAAGGTGGCTAATGTTGGGCTATAAAGGAACTACAGCATGGTCACATGACTTCACGTCACCACCGTTAAGCTAAAGGTGGCTAATGTTGGGCTATAAAGGAACTACAGCACGGTCACATGACTTCACGTCACCACTGCTAAGCTAAAGGTGGCTAATGTTGGGCTATAAAGGAACTACAGCACGGTCACATGACTTCACGTCACCACCGCTAACTAAAGGTGGCTAATGTTTGGCTATAAAGGAACTACAGCACGGTCACATGACTTCGCGTCACCACCGCTAAGCTAAAGGTGGCTAATGTTGGGCTATAAAGGAACTACAGCACGGTCACATGACTTCGCGTCACCACCGCTAAACTAAAGTGGCTATTGTTGGGCTATAAAGGAACTACAGCACGGTCACATGACTTCACGTCACCACTGTTGGAGCAGAACACCTATCTGGTGGCTGATAGCCCCCTCTCCGCGCCGTTCGTTGGATGAGGCTTGATCTCTATTTAATAAAGAAAGGAATTGAAAACACCGGAATCAAAAGTTATAACAATTATCTGAGTTTACTGGTAGGAAATAAAAACACGTATACTTAGTTGTACAGAGTACTCCGGACTTCAGGCTTGTGATGCTGTTTACAGGTAGACAGACCATGCCTTCAAGAAACGAGAAGTACAGACTTCAGGTTTGGGATGCGGTTTACACGTCTCTAGACCAGCCTTCAACAAACCAGAAGCATTTTACATACAAAAACAACAGTATTCATATTCATATTTTGGGGCGGAGATGTGTTCACTTTTCCCTTCCCCTTTTACTCCAAAGCGAATTAGAGAGTCCGTGAGGAGGAGCTGTGTGAGCTGCTCACATCCCCCAGGTGTTTTTACTGGTTGGATTCACTTCTGGTCGGGTTCAATACAGCGAATCAGAGTTCTGACCAGAACGTGAGATTCTAAAGTTTCACAGGTCAAAGTCAATCTTATCTCTGCCCCGATATCCACTCCCTTACTTTCCCATGGGATTTTTCACATAAACTGTTCTTTCTCATACAATTAAACCTTGTACACAGATATAATGATGCCCATAAAGAACCTTGAAAAAGAACATGTGTGTGCGCTCTGGTGAAAAGGAGCTGTGTGTGTGTGAAACAGGATCTCTGGGTCAGTGAGTGTAAGTGAGAATATCATTTCTATATATGTGATTACTTAAAACAGTTAAAACAATACATGTTCACTAAAATACAATTCAAAATAATACATGTTTACTTCAATACAGTTTAGAATCATATCTTTTTACTTCACCACCGCTAAGCTAAAGGTGGCTAATGTTGGGCTATAAAGGAACTACAGCACGGTCACATGACTTCACTTCACCACCGCTAAGCTAAAGGAGGCTAATGTTGGGCTATAAAGGAACTACAGCACGGTCACATGACTTCACGTCACCACCGCTAAGCTAAAGGAGGCTAATGTTGGGCTATAAAGGAACTACAGCACGGTCACATGACTTCACGTCACCACCGCTAAGCTAAAGGAGGCTAATGTTGGGCTATAAAGGAACTACAGCACGGTCACATGACTTCACGTCACCACCGCTAAGCTAAAGGTGGCTAACGTTAACAGCTTAAAGACTAATTTCTGCACTATCTTTAGTCCCAAACTGGTCTAAACTGCTGTATAAACGGTACTTCCTGTGTGTAGTCCACCTGCAGGTGTGCCGGGCTCTGATGATCCTCTCTCTGATGCTCGGACTCTCCTCCACCATCGTCTCCGTCCTCGGACTCAAGTGCACGAAGATCGGAAGAATCTCGGAGAGCGCCAAGGAGAAGATGGCCCTGACCGGAGGACTCCTGTTCATCCTGTCCGGTACGTTACTGTTAGGAACCTCTCCCTGGTCCCGGCTTGATCTTCAACATCAGGATCCATGTATCTGTGATGCTCTCCAGAATGGAAGGAGTCATCACATACAGAGCATCAACTAGTTCCTGAACAGTGTCCTTCACATGCTGATATCCAAGAGAGGGAGTTACACAGTCACAAGATGGAGGAATAGAAAGCAGTATTCAATGTTTACTTCAGATTAGCTCCACGTCAGAAATGAGCATGCTTGTCATATGTCTATCTCCATAGAGGCTGAATCATCAGTTAATCACATAGCTATCATATGCCTCAACAGTCCTGATGCTCTTCTAGGTAATCATACATCCTGTCATGTTCACAGCTACAGTTGGGATACCTTTGTTAGCATGCTACTCTCATGTTGGAACTAATCTCTGTTCACACCTTTTATGATGAAAAAAAGCGAAATGATGACGTCCAAAAACCAAGATGGTGAGTCCTAATGTTATTGTTTTTTGTACTTCCTGTCTCTCCTCAGGTGTGTTTTCTCTGAGCGCCGTGTCCTGGTACGCGAGCAGAATCATCCACGAGTTCCACGACCCGCTGTACGGAGGAGTCAGGTCTGTCACAAAGTTAGGACACAACTTTACCACATTTTAATCGTCAAAAATGCAGCTTTACACAAAGATCTAGTTCCATTCAGGAAACAGGAAATCACTGATTTACTGCACAGATACAATGTGATGTGATGTGATGTGATGTGCAAGCTGCATTTTACAAGAATCGAACCAGGAGGAACAACAAAAAATAAACCGTGTGTGTGTGTGTGTGTGTGTGTGTGTGTGTGGTGTGTGTGTGTGTGTGTGTGTGTGTGTGTGTGTGTGTGTGTGTGTGTGTGTGTGTGTGTGTGTGGTGTGTGGTGTGTGTGTGTGTGTTGTGTGTGTGTAGGTTTGAGCTGGGCACTGGTCTGTATTTTGGCTGGGCCTCCGCAGGTATGGCCATACTGGGAGGATCGATGCTGTGCTCCTCCTGCAGGAAGACAACTCCTCTTCCCTCTGCACGGTACACACACACACACACACACACACCACACACACACCACACACACACACCACACACACACACACACACACACACACACACACACACACACACACACACACACACACACACACACAACCACACACAACCACACACACACACAACACACACACACACACACACAACCACACACACACAACCACACACACTACGACACACACACACAGACACCACAGACACACACACAACCACA
This sequence comes from Trematomus loennbergii, assembly GCA_012861695.1. Lineage (NCBI taxonomy): Eukaryota > Metazoa > Chordata > Actinopteri > Perciformes > Nototheniidae > Trematomus > Trematomus loennbergii. Next base: position 14,739 of record JAAOOA010003166.1, on the reverse strand, counting down.
CATAAAGACACACAACCACACACAAACAAACAACACACACACACACAGACACACACAACCACACATCAACACAGAGAGAGAGAGAGACGCACACACAAAACAAACAAACAACACACACAAGCACACAGAGAGAGACACACACACACACACACAACCACACACACACACAACCACACACACACACAATCACACACACAATCACACACACAACCACACACACACACACACACACACAACCACACAAACACACACAAACAAACACACACACACACACACACACGAGCACACAGAGAACACACACACACAACCACACACAACACACACACACACACACACACACAGACACACACACACACCACACATCAACAAACACCCACACACAACCCCCACACACACACCACACACACACACACACAACCACACACACAAAACCACACACAAACAAACACACACACAAGAACACACACACACGAGCACACAGAGAGACACACACACACACACCACACACACACACACACAGACACACACACACACACACACAACCACACATCAACACACCCACACACAACCCACACACACACACACACACACACACACACACACACACACACAACCACACACACACACACACACACACACACACACACACACACAACCACACACACACAACCACACATAAACACACACAACCACACACACACACAGAGAGAGAGAGACGCACACAAACAAACAAACACACACACACACACACACACACACACACACACACACACACACACACACACACACACACACACACACACACACACACACACAATATCATTCTAATGCATGTGTCTTTATTTACTCCTGCGGCAATTTTCGTACAGCCTCTCCCCGACGACGGGAGGAGAGAAGATCTATAGAGCCGCTCCGCCCTCACAGAGCAGCTCCAAGGCAGCTTACGTCTGAACAACATCTTAAACACAACAGATACTGCAGGAATAGTCCTAGAACCAGGGAATGAGTCAGCATTTCATCACTTCCTGTCCCCTGGTCTGGAGGTCAATGTGTTTTTTGGTTGTTATCCTGAAATAAGGTCTTAACACAGCGGAAGAGATTTAAAACGCTAACAAGCTAACAAGCTAACAAGCTAACAACATCAGACCTCTGTGAGTTGGCCACTTTCTGGTTTAATCTAAAACGTTGTAAACAATGGGTTCAGCATCCAATAAACCCCCAAACTACTCTAATGTTATCCAAATCAGCCAATCAGATGTTGAGCTGTTATCCGTATGGGTGATTATGCTAATTAACGCTAATTACAGCAGATTATGCTAATTGTATCTGGCAGTTTATAGTCTCTACATTTCTGATGTAAAAACATTCTCAAAATGTCTTAGAGAGCTGAGGAATGAGTCCTAGAACCAGGGAATGAGTCAGCATTTCATCACTTCCTGTCCCCTGGTCTGAAAGTCAATGGCTCTCTGAATGTGTTTTTAGTTGTTATCCTGAAATAATGAAATAATGAGATTTTAACGTTTTGTTCTAAAATACATCAGTAAATACCCAGCTGGTGGATTTATAAAAACGGATGTTGCTAACAAGTGTCTGAATACAACACACACACACACACACACACTCTCACACACACACCACACACACCACACACACACACCACACACACACACACACACACTCACTCACTCACTCACTCACTCACTCACTCACTCATCACATCACTCACTCACTCACTCACATACTCACACACACAACACACACACACACACTCTCACACACACACACACACACACACACACACACACACACACACACACACACACACACTCACTCACTCACTCACTCAACTCACTCACACACTCACTCACTCACTCACTCACATCAACTCATCACTCACTCATAAAGTAGAACTTGTTAAACCACATCAGTAAGTAATTCATTAGGGGTTGTGATGTGACTGCAGGTTAAACCCCGTAAACATCTGAACTGATGAGAAAGCTATAATTATGTGGAGATTATCCTTTATTTTCTACAATAACACGAAATCACACGGAGACGTCTCATTGGCTCAGGGAGATGCTGCCTTCAGGGACACAGGAACACTTCATCCCCTCAATGTGGAACGAAGCGGAAATTAAATGTATGTTTCTGTTTTATTATGAATGTATCACTTTGATGCTTTGATTCATGTCAGATGTTTCCAATCTTTCATTTTAACGTGTTGTAAATAAACAATTAAGAGTTTCTGTGTGTTTTACTCTCTTTCTGTTATTCTGTCATTACATCTGTTGTGTTTATCATTAAGGCCAGGGTGTGTGTGTGTGTGTGTGTGTGTGTGTGTGTGTGTGTGTGTGTGTGTGTGTGTGGTGTGGTGTGTGTGTGTGTGTGTGTGGTGTGTGTGTGTGTGTGTGTGTGTGTGTGTGTGTGTGAAGGTGCAAACTGGAGGTCCCCACAGCGTCACAATTCAGGGTTTTATCTTTAAGAATTTAAAAACAGTAAATAATAAATAAATCTGTAAAATAAATGGAGGAATAAAAAGTGCAAGAATTTGCTTCCAAAATGTAGTTTAGTAGAAACATAAAGAAGTATACAACAAATATCATTGGATAAAGTACAAGTACATTCAATGTGTATATAAGTACAGGACTTCACCCTGAGACACATAATAAGGGAAGAGACCTTTATCTAAACTAAATGGATTAAAATGCATCGTTAGTAGAAAGTCTGATAAACGTAAGAACTCTGTGGTTTCAGAACTTTTACTGAAGTATAAGATATTAATAGTACCTCCAAAACAGATAATATGTCACTCAAAAGACATCAATTCAAGATATCATGACGCAGGTGGTCATCTTTTCATTCTTTAGTCAAAAAGTCACAAACAGACAATGAGTTGTCCACCAGGGGGCGATGCTGCAAACTGAATGATCATTGAGGCCAGGATGTGTGTGTGGTTAGCGGGAGTGAACATCATAGTTTTCAGCCCTCTTCTGACTGTATGCCTCGGCTACATATCGTGCCTTGTATCTTTCTGACCCATCAACATTGCTTTTGACATCATACACCCATTTACTGCTCTCTCACCTCAGGTACGTTGGTCAGGATAAATGTGTCCTTTTCTTTAGTGATTGCATTTCTTCATCCATTGTTTTGACTCAGATGAAGTCAGAGCTCCCCTAAATGTTAAAGGGATATTGCACATTCATCTGTAACAATAGTCACTATTTGTCAGTAGCTGATCCTCACTTTCCTCCACATACACTGCACATAAGTGAGCCGGCTTCTTCCTCGCTCTTGAAGGATAAGCTCACTGTTGGCGTCTCCTGTCTCTGTCACCACAGGTAGAGATACTGGACTCACGTTAGTATCCGCTTGGTTTAGCCAGATGTGTTCTGTAGCTCAAAGTCATCATCAGAGACGGTTTCTGTTTGTGTTTCTCTTGGTCACAAACTTCACTAGTCTAGATGTTACACCTTTCCACTGTGAGGGAAATAGATCATGTAGGCTGGACTCTTTTTGTCATATCCAACAAAATTCCCTTTTCACACCTTGAGTCCAGTTTCTTTTGGTCTTGCTTATAGGCATAGCACACTGAGCCAAACGTGTGCATTCTGGACAGCTCAGGCCGTCTACCTGTCATCTGTTCCTTACTCCAGCTGCTGTCTGTACTGCATGGGGCCACATACTTTTTGGCAACTCATTTTCCATAAGCATGCACCTGGCCAGCAGTGCCATTTTGATGTGGGGAATACGGCGCTGACTTTCCATGTCTTATCTTATTGCTGCATAGTAATGCTTGGTAATGCTTCCTGTGAACTCTGTGCCGTTGTCTGACCTGATACCTTTTACTTTCCCGTATGGGGCTGTATCGGACAGGAATCTCTCAGTTGCTGGCACTGTGTCACTCTTGTTGTTAAGGAAATACACAAACACTGGAGCAATCGTCTGTGAATGATAAAGCATCCTTAAAGGTCCCATGACTCACCTTTCTACTGATCATAGTTCCATTGTTGAGTCTACTAGAATAGATGTACATTGTTCAATGTTCCAAACTCTCATTGGTTTCTCATACAGCATCTCTGTATAGCTGTGTATTCACTCTCTGTCCTACACGGCTTGTTGGAGCTCCTGCCCCCCCCCTCCCTATGAGCCCACTGTGCTCTGATTGGTCAGCTCGCCCACTCTGTTCTGATGAGTCCACCACCGTTACAGCAGAACATCAGTGATCATGTTTTACAATGGCGTTTGTTAGCAACCAGGAAATGACCAGTAATGCAAACAGATGAGAATGCTGCGTGGGGTCTGGGGGCCGTGTTGGGGGGACGTTGGGGGGCTCGCTGCTCCGCCCTTTGAGGCTCGAGGAGCGGACAGTGTGAGCTGGTTACTGCTGTCGTTTCCTGGTTGCTGCGTGGGGTCTGCGAGAAGCGAGACGCTGCGGAGCCCAGCCTGAGCACGTGGTGGTCCATTTGGACGTCGTTACGTCAATAGGCCCCGGAAGGAAACAATGGAAAAAGAGAAATGTCCAACGAGGCGTTCAGGGGCAGCACAGACAGGTCTTCTCTGTGTGCACCAGCTCTAGAGCTGCTTTGGCTCTTACATCAGGCTCCCTGCTCCTGGTTTGGGTAAACCTCTCTTGAGTGCAAACATCACAATGTGGAGGTTTGTTTACCTTGTTTACCCTTAACTGACATGCCATCAACAACATTCTGTAACTTCTGAATATCATCATAATTACAGTGTCTTAGGATCTCATGCCGTGTCTGTAGATCATAACACCTGTTGCATTGGTCGTCACATTCATCATTTACTGTTCAAGAAATACACACACACACACACACACACACACACACACACACACACACACACACACACACACACACACACACACACACACACACACACACACATTTATTCAGTTCATCTTTGGCATGTCTGGGATGTCTTATAACTGATATTGACGGTCTTCCTGTAAATGGGTTTCTTCAACACTTTTTTTTTATTTCAGAGGTATGGCTGCTGAAGTAAGCCATCACTCCGACCAAGACCTCCTTCCCCTCACCATTCCCCCCCAAGAAGACATGCATTTCATCCTGAACACAGTGAGGGCCAAGCTGGTTTCCATGGGCCTTGAGAAGAAAGAAGTGGAAGTACTTCGCCCCTGGAGGAAAAAGAAAGACCAGAAACCTGCTGCCTGTTCCCCAGGTCAGCTAGGAGACAACTGGCCATCGGGGTCAACGAGGTCACCAAAGCTCTAGAGAGGAACGAAGTCTGTGAAGCCGAAACACATGACGGACCACCTGATATCGCCCAGAGTTCCCTCCCTGGATGTGGCATGGCTACAAGGTGCATCCCCCAGAGTAACTTCTGTAGACCCTGTTCACATGGAGGGGTAGGAGGAAGGAGAAGATGGCCAGAAAAGGAAACTAGAGAGTGAAACTGTGGAGGTCACAGAGTCTGCCTACTCCTCTGCAACCTCTCAAAGTAAATCAAATAAAAAAGGCTAAGTCAAACCAGTGTGAAACAGACCTGAAGAAGAACATCTAGTATTTCACCTTCTGTGTCAATCTAGTGTTTTAGATCAATTGCTAAAACTAAAAATATCACTTGTTTTCGTTTTGGATTTTCCTGACATATTGGTCAGCGATAGGTTTATAATCATGTTTGTCAGGACTTGAAGCTGTCTTGAGATAGTTGGTAATTCGTCAAATAAAGGTGACGTCATGAGTAGGAATTAGCAACCCTGAGAAAAGTAAGGCTCTGTTGTGATCCATTGAAATTAAAGTGGACCTATCATGCTATATTTGAATAATATAGTGTAGGACCATACCTATATAAGGCATTTAGCCATGCCTCATTTTGCTCAATTTGACATTTTTTAGCTAGTTTTAGCAAGGGCAGATCAGTGAGAACAGCACCACCTACAGGCCTGGCATATGTACTACAGCGTCTCCAGCGCTTTCGAACGGCAATGGCCGTGGCTGTCTCTCCTGATTGGTGGAGTTGGCCCAATAGCCGTAGCGCCACCGTCCTGACGTCAGGACAGTGTTCAAATCTGGATCAGTTTTTATCAGATCCGTTGCAGCCCTTTTTTAGAGATTTGGGTATGGAGGAAAATAGAGAGGGTTGTGTTTTCTGACACTTGGTGAGTTCCCTGGAACACCGGGGACACATATTCATGTAGACAAGACGTACACAAGTGCATTTTGCATGATAGGTCCCCTTTAAAGAATCAGTCGACCGGTTACAGCAGCGGCTCCCAACCTTTTCACCTCAGGGTGTGTGTCTCAAAAATGTTCGCGGCCCACATTCAACCAAAAACAATACGGAGGCTAAATAAAGTTCTGATTGGTCAATTCAGAACATGTGACACGTTGTTAATCCAGTAGAACAGACCGTTGCTAAGGAGGATCAAGAAACAGAAAGGAAAAGGGTTTCAAATACAATTAAATCTTAATTATGAAATGTTTCCACACAAATCAGAATGTTTTGCAAATTATTTGGCGGCCCACTTGCAATGCCTTTGCGGCCACTAGAGGGCACGGCCCACAGGTTGGGAACGCTGGGTTACTGCATGGAGGGTCAGAAAAGTTAAGTTATTTCGTTTATGATGATGGCTTGCAGTTTACGTGACTTAGAATAACTTGATTAAATGTTAGGAACTGGTGACAAACTGGGTGACATCTCATTAGACAGAAACAGGCATAACATAAGAGGTTTTGTGTTTCTGAATTAAACCAACTCAACTGGGTGAGAATGATTAGTTATGGTCTTTAGTAAATATGACTATGTCAAACATTTCAGACCAAAATAAAGAAAATGTTTTTGGGCAGAGTCTATTTAATATTTCAAACAAAAGTGTGTGTGTTGTGTGTGTGTGTGTGTGTGTGTGTGTGTGTGTGTGTGTGTGTGTGGTGTGTGTGTGTGTGTGTGTGTGTGTGTGTGTGTGTGGGTGTGTGTTTGTGTGTGGTGTGTGTGTGTGTGTGTGTGTGTGTGTGTGTGTTGTGTGTGTGTGTGTGTGTGTGTGGTGTGTGTGGTGTGTGTGTGTGTGTGTGTGTGTGTGTGTGTGTGTGCTGGGGTCTTCAGTGAAGTGGAGGAAGAGGAAAAGATGACCATTTCCTGCAGCTAGAAAATAAAACAAACAGGAAACAAAGAGCAGATATTTCCAAAGAGGAGCGAGGGTACACAGATAAAACCAGGAGGAGAACCAGTGGGAGAACCAGGAGGAGAAGAACCAGGAGG
>JAAOOA010003166.1:0-5000 GCA_012861695.1 Trematomus loennbergii | reverse complement strand
GTGTGTGAAGGTGTGTGTGAAGGTGTGTGTGTGAAGGTGTGTGAAGGTGTATGAAGGTGTGTGTGAAGTGTGTGTGTGTGATGGTGTGTGTGAAGGTGTATGAAGGTGTGTGAAGGTGTGTGAAGGTGTGTGTGAAGGTGTGTGTGAAGGTGTGTGTGAAGGTGTGTGAAGGTGTGTTTGAGGTGTGTGAAGGTGTGTGTGAAGGTGTGTGTGAAGGTGTGTGAAGGTGTGTGTGAAAGTGTGTGTGAAGGTGTGTGTGAAGGTGTGTGTGTGATGGTGTGTGTGAAGGTGTGTGAAGGTGTATGAAGGTGTGGAAGGTGTGTGTGTGAAGGTGTGTGTGTGAAGGTGTGTGAAGGTGTGTGTGAAGATGTGTGTGAAGGTGTGTGTGAAGATGTGTGTGAAGGTGTGTAAAGGTGTATGTGAAGGTGTGTGTGAAGGTGTGTTGTGAAGGTGTGTGTGTGAAGGTGTGTGTGAAGGTGTGTGAAGGTGTGTGTGAAGGTGTGTGTGATGGTGTGTGTGAAGGTGGTGTGAAGGTGTGTGTGAAGGTGTGTAAAGGTGTGTGTGAAGTAAGGTGTGTGTGAAGGTGTGTGTGAAGGGTGTGTGTAAAGGTGTGTGTGAATGTGTGTAAAGGTGTGGTGAAGGTGTGTGAAGGTGTGTGAAGGTGTGTGTGAATGTGTGTAAAGGTGTGTGTGAAGGTGTGTGTGAAGGTGTGTGTGTGAAGGTGTGTGTGAAGGTGTGTGTGAAGGTGTGTGTGTGAAGGTGTGTGTGAAGGTGTGTGTGTGAAGGGGTGTGTGAAGGTGTGTGTGATGTGTGTGTGTGAAGGTGTGTGTGAAGGTGTGTAAAGGGTGTGTGATGGTGTGTGTGAAGGTGTGTGTGAATGTGTGTGAAGGTGTGTGAAGGTGTGTGAAGGGTGTGTGAAGGTGTGTGAAGGTGTGTGTGTGAAGGTGTGTGAAGGTGTGTGTGAAGGGTGTGTGAAGGTGTGTGTGTGAAGGTGTGTGTGAAGGTGTGTGTGTGAAGGTGTGTGAAGGTGTGTGAAGATGTGTGTGAAGGGTGTGTGAAGGTGTGTGAAGGTGTGTGAAGGTGTGTGTGAAGGTGTGTGTGAAGGGTGTGTGTGAAGGTGTGTGAAGGTGTGTGAAGATGTGTGAAGGTGTGTGTGGGGTGTGTGAAGGTGTGTGAAAGTGTGTGTGAAGGTGTGTGTGAAGGTGTGTGAAGGTGTGTGAAGGTGTGTGTGAAGGTGTGTGTGAAGGTGTGTGAAAGTGTGTGTGAAGGTGTGTGAAGGTGTGTGAAGGTGTGTGTGAAGGTGTGTGTGAAGGTGTGTGAAGGTGTGTGTGAAGGTGTGTGAAAGTGTGTGTGAAGGTGGTGTGAAGGTGTGTGTGTGAAGGTGTGTGAAGGTGTATGAAGGTGTGTGTGAAGGTGTGTGTGTGTGAAGGTGTGTGTGATGGTGTGTGTGAAGGTGTATGAAGGTGTGTGAAGGTGTGTGAAGGTGTGTGAAGGTGTGTGAAGGTGTGTGTGAAGGTGTGTGAAGGTGTTCTGACGCCCCTGGCCTTACACCTCTGAGATGGCTTTGTGAGATGGCTTTGAGAGATGGCTTTGTGAGATGGCTTTGAGAGATGGCTTTGAGAGATGGCTTCGTGAGATGGCTTTGAGAGATGGTTGTATTATGTATATATCTGTGAAAGTGTAAAGTCAGCTGATGTTTAGAGAGCAGTTAGTGCTTCATGAGGTCAGTGTGTCGAATAAAGAGAAGTCCAGTCTTTCTGCTGCTTTCATACGCCTCAGAAACGAAACTGTGGAAAGAGAATTATTGTGTAAATAAATGTCCTTTTAAACTGAGCTGATGAAGCAGATTCACTTTCCCAATTCATTCCTTCTGTAAAGAATGCACATGAAGCTGATTCTGCCATGCTATCTTAGCTAGCTGTGGCAAAGGTTGTGCCTCTTTTAATCTAAACGTGAATTATTATTTAACATTTAACCAGAGCTGTTAAGTAACTAGGTAGATTTACAAAAGTACTGTACTTAAAGGGCCCATGTCATGGCCATTTCCACTGATCATAATTACATTGTTGAGGTATACTAAAATAGATTTATACTGTGCAATTTTCCAAACTCACATTGGTTTCGCATACAGCATCTCTGTCAAGTATGTGTATTCAGCAGTATTCACTCTCTCCACTAAACGACTCGTTGGAGCTCTTGCCCCCCCCTCCCTGTGAGCCTAGTGTGCTCCGATTGGTCAGCTCGGCCACTCTGTTCTGATTAGTCAACCACCAGAGAGGGCTCCGCCCTCTAACAGTGCTTTTTCGGCTGCTCTCAGCGGAACATCAGTCTTATAATGGCGTCGGTACAGCCGTATATTTTTAACTAACTGTACTACAACTGTTGTTATAGAAGAGTGTGACGGCCCCAGGGCCTTTGTCTTACGATGGGGTGGAGCTGAAGAGGCTAATCAGCGCGATCACGGACACCTGGCCGGAGCCGAGGTGCTATTAAGCCAGCTGCCCGGAGTCACACGGCGGCCCCTCTCTCTCTCCAAAGCGGCTCAGCGATCCTCTCCCCTCGACCACCTATCTCTGCATTTACCACAATAAATGTGCCGTGGTTTTGTAAACTCGTGTATGTCTCCTTGTCTTTCCGTTGTGGCCTACGAGCCGGTCATAACAAAGAGTAAGTTATTTTTACCTTATAAACTACTACTGTTTGATGAGAAATCAAATCATGGTTTGCTATATATGAATGATATGTTATAGGAGCAAATAATTCAGGGAAGAAAGGATAGGCCTACTAAGTATTTCCATTAAACTTTATTTTTAGAAATGTACAAAATGAACGTAAATATACATATATACACGGTATATCATCAATTCCCCGTTGTCGGCATCTTGCCTATAGCAGCCGGGGCTTTTTAGGACGATGCATCAGTGTGGTAGTCCCGTCATGTATTGTCCGGCAGGATCTGGCTGGACGAAATCAAATGCAAATCACAAAATATTAGAGAAACTTAGTTGTTTTAGATTCGTTAGTAGTAGTTGTGGTAGGAGTGTGGATCTATCTAATCCATCTCATGAACAGCTTGCCAGCTAATATGCTAACCTAGCTTTGTTTACCTTGGTAGCTAACACGATATGAACGCTAGCTCGGAGGAACGGCAACTATAATGTAGAGTAATAAAACTACTATGAACAAAAGCTAGTGGTTCATATTAGGCTAGCAATAACGTGTTTATAATTGCAATCTTATACGGGTAGTCTGCTACGTTCGGTCATTCATTGTAACGGTCATGAATACATTGTTTTTGCGCTAGCATGTATAGCTAGCCTCGTTAGCTATACATGCAGTATGTACATGTACTGTCACAATGTACGGTAAATCACCCGGAGTATACTGTATGAGCTGGGCTTGTTTAGTGTAATAAAACCACTATGAACAAAAGCTAGTGATTCATATTAGGCTAGCAAGAACGTGTTTTCCGAGCAAACCCATGTCTAGCTCCGTTGGTTAGCTCGGTAGCATACACCTACGCCAGCTATAATGTAATTACGTTTCGCGACTGACCGTACGGCAAATCACCCGGAGTATACTGTCTATGAGTATTTCGTGTGTGAATGCAGACATTCTCCTGCTATGAGATACACTGTATGCAAGGCCATCTGCTGATATTAGAGTTGATATATGGAAACGCTAGCACAGTTAGCACTGTGTCAATGGCTTAGCAGTCCGACACAGTTTATACATTTAAACAGTCTTGTTTGATAAATACACAAATAACAATGCAAACTTACAGGTTGTGTACCCGAATCTTCCCCTGCTCCAAACGGTCCAAACAAGCTGTGCATATCCGGCCTCAAACTGGGCAATGTTTTGGAAGCTTTCGTCTGTGAAATGCCGGTTCTTCGAACCTCTGAAGGAACAGTGTTAAAAAAAATTTCAACCACTGACTTCGTCGTGGTTCTTCCGTCGGTAGGACAAACAGCTCAGATTTCTCCTCACATTTCAGGAAACAGGTCCTTGGCAGTGGCATGACTGGATCGATTGTGAACTGAACCAGAGCTTCCAACAGTAAATGTTAGGCTGGCAGAGGGTGCGGCCAGCGCCGCTGGGTGTGGCCATAGCTCTTCGGGATTGGTCCATTTCGTTCCGGGTACCGCATGACATCATGCCGTACCCGGAACTAAATGGAAGACTCAAATGGGCAGTGACGTATCTCCAACGAGGCGTTTTGGGGAGGTATTTTCTGTGTTAGAGTTTTACTCGCTACAGGGTGTACTTTGAGGGTTTTGACTCTGCACACCGTTTACATGCATAAAAACCTTCATAACACACAAGGGGACGGGTAATAACCGGAAAAGCATGACATGGGACCTTTAAATACAATTTAAATTAAGATAAGATAAGATGGAACTTTTTTATCCCTTGGGGAAATTCAGGCGTTAATTAAGTACTACTCTGTACTTTTACTGTAACAGAGTATTCTACACTCTGGTACTCACTACTCAAGTACAAGATCTGAGTACTTCTACTTTTACTCAAGTACAAGATCTGAGTACTTCTACTTTTACTCAAGTACAAGATCTGAATACTTCTACTTGTACTCAAGTACACAATCTGAGTACTTCTCTGTTTGTTTACAGACATGTTTTCAGGAGGAAACTGAGATGGTTTCTCAGATATCAGACGTCTGTCCTCTCAGAGAAACTACAGTCCGAGTACTTCTTCTTATATTCCACTAGTACTTCTACTGTACCAGGGTATGTGTACTCAGTGGTATTACTACTCAAACTGAAGTATAATTAAGAGTACCTTTTTCTTTTCTATAAATGTAGCCCGAGGTCACACCCTGACTTTCTTTTTCAATGTCAAACTACTTCCTGTCTGCTGTTCATTTCCCCTCAGAGAAAGAAAATTACTTCATTCATCAGTGTTGTTATTACAGTGTGTGTGTGTGTGTGTGTGTGTGGTGTGTGTGTGTGTGGTGTGTGTGTGTGTGTGTGTGTGTGTGT